>JAQQAC010025234.1:227559-296854 GCA_029783875.1 Phataginus tricuspis
GAAAAGCTTTCAGTTATTCGCTGTTAAGTATGATGTTAGCTGTGGATTTGTCATATATGCCCTTTATGATGTTGAGGTAGTTGCCGTGTATACCCATTTTGTTGAGAGTTTTAAACATGAATGGATGCTGAATTTTGTCAAATGCTTTTTCAGCATCTATGAAGATGATCATGTGGTTTTTGTTCTTCTTTTTATTGATGTGGTGGATGATGTTGATGGATTTTTGAATGTTGTTCCATCCTTGCATCCCTGGGATGAATCCCACTTGATCATGGTGTATGATCCTCTTGATGTATTTTTGAATTCGGTTTGCTAATATTTTGTTGAGTATTTTTGCATCTACGTTCATCAGGGATATTGGTCTGTAATTTTCTTTTTTGGTGAGGTCTTTGCTCGGTTTTGGTATTAGAGTGATGCTGGCTTCATAGAAAGAGTTTAGAAGTATTCCCTCCTCTTCTTTTTTTGGAAAACTTTAAGGAGAATGGGTGTTATTTCTTCTCTATATGTCTGGTAGAATTCAGAGGTGCACCCATCTGGTCCGGTGTTTTTGTTCTTGGGTAGTTTTTTGATTACCGATTCAGTTCAGTTGCTGGTGATTGGTCTGTTTAGTTTTTCTGTTCCTTGCTTGGTCAGTCTTGGAAGGTTGTATTTTTCTAAGAAGTTGTCCATTTCTTCTAGGTTTTGCAGCTTGTTAGCATACAGATGCTCATAATATTCTCTTATAATTCTTTGTATTTCTGTGGGGTCCGTCGTTATTTTTCCTTTCTCATTTCTGATTCTGTTTATGTGTGTAGATTCTCTTTTTCTCTTAATGAGTCTGGCTAGGGGGTTATCTATTTTGTATATATTTTCAAAGAACCAGCTCTTGGTTTCATTGATTTTTTCTATTGTTTTATTCTTCTCAAATTTATTTATTTCTTCTCTGATCTTTATTATGTCCCTCTTTCTGGTGACTTTGGGCCTCCTTTGTTCTTCTTTTTCCAATTTCAATAATTGTGTCTTTAGACTGTTCATTTGGGAATGCTCTTCCTCCTTTAAATAGGCCTGGATTGCAATATACTTTCCTCTTAGAACTGCCGTTGCTGCGTCCCACAGAAGTTGTGTTGTTGTTGTCATTAGTCTCCATGTATTCTTTGATTTCCGTTTTGATTTGCTCATTAACCCATTGATTAATTAGGAGAATGTTGTTAAGTCTCCATTTTATTTGTGAGCCTTTTTGATTTCTTTCTAAAATTTATTTCTAGTTTTATACCTTTGTGATCTGAGAAGGTGGTTTGTAGGATTTCAATATTTTTGAAATTACTGAGGTTCTTTTTGTGGCCTAGTATGTGGTCTATTGTGGAAAATGTTCCATGTGCACTTGAGAAGAATGTGTATCCTTTTGCTTTTGGGTGCAGAGTTCTGTAGATAATCTGTTAGGTCCATCTTTTCTAGTGTGTTGTTCAGTGCCTCTGTGTCTTTACTTATTCTCTATCTGGTTGATCTATCCTTTGGAGTGAGTGGTGTGTTGAAGTCTCCAAAATGAATGCATTGTTGTCTATTTCCTCCTTCAATTTTGTTAGTATTTGTTTCACATATGTTGGCTCTCAGGTGTTGGGTGCATATATGTTTATAATGGTTATATCTTCTTGTTGGACTGACCCCTTTATAATTATGTAAGGTCCTTCTTTATATCTTGCTACTTTCTTCATTTTGAAGTCTATTTTATCTGATACAAGTACTGTAACACCTGCTTTTTTCTCTTTGTTGTTTGCATGAAATATCTTTTTCCATCCCTTCACTTTTAGTCTGTGTATGTCTTTGGGTTTGAGGTGAGTCTCTTGTAAGCAGCATATAGATGGGTCTTGCTTTTTTATCCACTCTGTTACTCTGTGTGTTTTGATTGGTGTATTCCGTCCATTTACATTTAGGGTGATTATTGATGGATATGTACTTATTGCCATTGCTGGCTTTAGATTCCTGGTTTCCAAAGGTTCAAGGGTTGCTTCTTTACTATCTAAGAATCTAACTTAACTTTCCTGTTAAGTTATTGTGAATGCCGTCTGATGTTTCTTTATCTCTCCCTTCCTATTCTTCCTCCTCATTTCTTTATATATTGGGTGTTTTATTCTTTTCCTTTAGTTAGTATTTGGATGGTCTGCTTTCTTTGCTATGATTTTATTTTCTCTGGTGATATCTTTTTAGCCTTAGGGGTGCTTCCCTCTAGAGCATCCGTTTAATATATCCTGTAGTGGTGGTTTATGAGAGGAACTCTTTCAACTTTCCTTTGTCTGGAAATTGTTTAATCCCTCCATCATATTTAAATGATAATCGTGCTGGATACAATATTCTTGGTTCGAGGCCCTTCTGTTTCATTACGTTAAATATATCATGCCATTCTCTTCTGGCCTGTAAGGTTTCTGTTGAGAAGTCTGATGATAGTCTGATGGGTTTTCCTTTGTAGGTGATCTTTTTTCTCTCTCTAGCTGCCTTTAATACTCTGTCTTTATTTTTGACCTTTGCCATCTTAATTATTATGTATCTTGGTGTTGTCTTCCTTGGGTCCCTTGTGTTGGGAGTTCTGTGGGCTTCCGTGGACTGCGAGACTATTTCCTTCCCCAGTGTGGGAAAGTTTTCAGCAATTATTTCTTCAAAGACACTTTCTATCCCTTTTTCTCTCTCTTCTTTCTCTGGTACTCCTATAATGCGAATATTGTTCCATTTGGATTGGTTACACAGTTCTCTCAATATTCTTTCTTTCTTAGAGATCCTTTTTTCTCTCAATACCTCAGCTTCTTTGTATTCCTCTTCTCCAGTTTCTATTTCATTTATCGTCTCCTCCATTGTATCCATTCTGCTTTTAATACCGTCCATTGTGTTCTTCAAGTATTGGATCTCTGACCGGAATTTATTCCTGAGTTCTTGAATATCTTTCCATACCTCCATGAGCATGTTAATGATTTTTATTTTGAACTCCCTTTCAGGGAGAGTCATAAGGTTCATATCATTTAAATCTTTCTCATGAGTTGTATTCATAATTTTACTCTAGATCAGGTTCCTTTTTCATTTCATATTTGTGTATGGAGCCCTGTAGTGCCCAGAAGCTGTACTCTCTGGAGCTCTTCAGCCCCTGAAGCAATGTCAGGGATTGCAGGGGAGTGGTATTGGTGCCTCGGGGGAGGAAAGGGCTGTTTCCTGGTTCCTTGCTGCTATGCCTGTCTCCACTGTCTGAACCAGTGGGCTGAGCACACAGGTATAAGCCTCTGTGCTTTGCCTTTTTAGTTGCTGTAGACAGATCTTCCCTCTGGCTGCCCTAACACCAGGGAAGGGTTTCCAGGTTTGCAAGCCCGGTGGGGCTGGCCAGGCGAAAGGTGCACTAGTCTGCCTGTCACAGAAGGGGTTCTTGGAGCTGTGTAGGCAGCCAGGGAGCTGGCACACCTGTAGATCAGAAAACTCCCAATCTGCTGGGCACAGTACACCCATACAGTTTTGTGTACCTGTCCTTTCTCCTGAGCAGTAAGCTCTGTGCAGTCCTTGCCCCCTTAGCAGGCCTCTTGCTAAGGTCTTCTTTGTTAGGAAGTCTCTCAGACTGCCTGCCTTTCATTTGTCCCAGAGCAGCTGGGTATGGATCCCTGATTTCACAAGCAGCTGGAATCTTAGTCTCTCCAGGAATTCTGCCTGTCTTAGCTTTCCAAGCTCCTAATTACAAGAGTATCATGCAAGCACCATGAAATGTAGGTTTGTGTGCCGGTGAGCTGGGGTGGTGGAAGGGCTTGGATCCCACAGGACCACAGCTTTAGTACATTACCCTTTTCCGTGAGGGCGGCTCTTGTCTCCAGGTGTATGCAGTTTGTTGTAGTCCTCTTTCCTGTTGCTCTTTCAAGAGTAGTTGTAGTAGCTTTATTTTCATATTATATGCGGTTTTAGGAGGAAGCGTCTGTCTCACCTCTCACGCCGCCATCTTTAATCCTCCCTCCTGACCCACTCTTCTCACCTTTCCTTATACTTGCATACTACTTTTCTTTTGCCTGGACACTTATCCTTACTCTCCCATCCCTACTGTCCATCTGGGAAGCTCCTTCTTACTCTTCAAGTAATTTCTCTGATCCCCAGTTTTTATATCTAAAAATAAGGATGAAAACAATGCTTGCATCTTTGTTGTGTAATAATTCAATGAGATAATCGTATTTAAAGTCATCATCACACTGCCAAGTACACAGTAAATATTCAATGAATGTTAAAACTTCCTCAATTTTCTTTGTGAGACAATTTTATGACATAAGGCATATCATTGGTAAACTTTTTAAAACCCAATAATTTAACTTAATATAGCACATGGCAAGATATCTATGCTCAGTAAATGTAGAACTAATTGAATGGATTGGTTGAGACCAAGATATGATGTTGGTTACATTCCTCTAATCCAGTGGATTGAAGGGTAAGACTTGGCTTTTCGGTTTTCTGAACATCTCATTATGTGCTCTGTGTACCCATCACTCAATATCAGTGCTTACCAACATTTTGATAATTCGGACGTGACTTTTTCTTGACAAAACCACCTTGCCTGCTGGTAACTACTGTCATTTCATTGTGCACTGCTCCTCAAACATGTTTCATAATCCCTTCTTTTCCTTTTCTGGAAATAGTGGTGAAGTTTGCTATTATATTTCTTCCAAGATACTCTTTCCTTTTTGATGACTGCCTCCAGTCTTCTAGAATGTTTTTCATCTTTGCCAATGTAAGTCTGTTCACGTTGCTATAACAAAAATGCTATGGACTGGGTGGCTCAAACAACAAACATTTATTTCTCACAGTTCTTGAGGCTGGAAATCTAAGATCAAGACACCGTGTATCATCTAGTGCCTGGTTAGGACTTTTCCTGGGTTGTGAATAGTCACTTTCTGTGTCCTCATGTGGAAGTAGGGGAGAGGAAGCTCTCTGGGGTCTCTCTTATAAGGGCACTAATCCCGTATTGAGGATTCTACCCTTAAGACCTAATCAGCTCCTAAAGACTCCATCTCCTAATACCATCACCGTGTGGGTTAAGATCTCCACATATTAACTTGCAGTGAAGGACAGGAACATTCTGACCACCACAGCCAGTAATCCTGTAACTCCCTTCTGCATGTTCACCATATGACAGAATTAGCTGGAGACAAGGACTTACTGGAAGCCACTCAGACTTGTTGTTGTGGCTCATCTCTTCTGGGCTCCATGTCCCATCCCTTTCATCGTGATTCATCTCTGACGGGGAGGAGGAGCCCAGTGAGTGGGTGAGCGCCTCTGCTTCTCTTGGGTCATCTGTTCATACCACACTGAGTAACTTCTTTCTGTGTTTCCATTTTTCTTGACTCAGAGACACTATAGAGCTTAAAAAATTGTCATTTTTAAGGATTCTGGAAGGAAGGGATGTGATCACACAAGACATTCTTGTCCAGGCTTTGCTGTAGGCCTCACATATGTGGCTTTCTATATACTATATAGCACCTTTTAAGCCTCTGTGCAGGAGTGACAAAGCTATCTCAGAGCCCTCATGCTCTCAGGTGATAGATATCCTCACCTTGACCCAAGAGTAGTACATCAAAAATCTTAATGCCACTGAGAACGATGTGAACCTAGGGTTTTATGCTCTGAGAGGCCCTTTACAGTACAGAAGGAAGAGTGAGATGAGCAGTAGGGGCAGAAGAGGGAGAATTCACTGGAAGGCTTCAGTGCTGGTACCTTCTCCAACTGGACCTTAAGAGAAACACATGATTTGACGAACCTCAGATTTGTAATGTGTAAGTGAGATGTAATGGTTCCAGCTGCACTGCCACCTTGCTTGGTTGAGGTAAGCATCAAACAAGGAGGGTCTCTGCAGTGTTGTGGGAATCATTGTCAGGGACAACCCAAGGTGTCTTTCTGGAAGAAGTGGTGGTGAGGAGCATGCATTGTCAGAGGAAAAACGTGCAAGGAGGAGGAACGTGGGGGAACCGGGATCAGTTTGCTTATGCTCTGCATGTTCTACTGATCCCAGCAGAGCACATGCCGAGACCATCACTTGTCTCTCTCATGGGGCCAGAGACAGGGGGTCATGCTGTCCTCAATGATATCCAAGATGCTGGCTCCTGACCATTAAGTTGAAGATGCTGCTTTTCAGATAAAATGAGGTTCCTCCTGTGAGACAGCTGCACACCGTCCATAGAAGATTGGGCATTGAAGGCGCCTTTCCCTGTTTCCTCTGCAGGTTAGTGAATTCCGGCCTTACATCAAGTTGCTGTCCAGCTCTGTGCTCCGTGCTCAGCACTAGCCAGAATCTCACGCACCTCTACCTGCGGGACAATGCTCTTGGAGACTCAGGAGTCAAGCTTCTCTGTGAGGGTCTTCTGCACCCCAGCTGCAAGCTTCAGGTGCTCGAGTAAGTCCCTTAGCTTGTTACAGGGATGGGAATATGTGGTGGCTATGGGGGAGAGGAGTGGTTTGGGGGTATGAGGATGGGACAGTCTGTATCTGAGAAGTGATGCTGTCTCCCTAGGGTGTGGCTCGTTACTGGGATCATGTGACTGGGAGGATCACTCCTTCCAGATGGTGTAAAGGTAACTACTGGAGGTCCTTTCACCACACACCCACACAAGGGGTAGCATGGCACTTGTGTTTGAGGGAAATTTGACGGGAGACATAGAACATTGGAAAGTTTATTAGTATGATCCATGCAAGCCAGTAGACAAGATAAAATGCTTTCATGGGAAATGGAGAAGAGAATAACCATGGGTACATGAGGTTGCTCCAAATTTAGTAATGTGTTTTTTCTGCATTTGAAACATACAATCTAGGAGGCCTTGGGGGATGGCTAGGAGATGTTTCCTTTAAATCACTCTTTTTCTTGCAGATTAGACAACTGCAGCCTGACCTCACACTGCTGCTGGAATCTTTCCACACTTCTGACCTCTAACCAGAGCCTGCGAGAGCTCAGCCTGAGCGGCAATGACCTGGGCGATCTGGGGGTCATCCTGCTCTGCGAGGTGCTGAAGCAGCAGAGCAGCCTTCTAAAAAGCCTGACGTAGGTGTGCTTTGCAGATTTCTGTAGCGGAGTTCTGAGCACTGTGCAAAAGTTGACCAGCTGTGACTTCATTTGCACTTACTGAGGTTGGGCCTGGGTCAGTTTTGCACATTTTTAAAACTGGGGTGTATGGAACATGAACATAGTCAACATCATCCAGACATTTCAAATGATCGAGGGTTAGGTGGGTGTGAAGAGACTTCTATCCATATTTCTGAAAGAAACACAAGTTCCAGTGAAGGTGGCCAGGTAGACTTTTCTCTCTTTGCAAAGGGACTGCACTTTGCACAACTAGGCTAGTCTATCGTTCGTCCTCATTGCAAAGGTCTCTACTTAGTGGGAGTGTTGTTGATTTTGTTTCTAAGTGGAAAGCAAGTGCACCAGAAACATCAAGATTAGAAATTACATAAAATTCAGCCTGCCTGCCGTGGACAGGGACCACTGGCTCCTTACCGTCAGGAGCGAGGTTGCCAAGGTGCTCGGTGCCTTTCTAATAAGAGCTTTTAGTCTCACGGCTTCCATCGCCCTGACAGTCACAGACTCCACTGAACACACTTCCGTCACTTGACTTGAGGGCCAGCATGCTCTCTTTTGGATTCTCCAAAAATTTCCTCATTGGCTGTGATTTCTGCTCAGTCTCCTGTTTGGTGTCTCTTCATCACTGTAAACTTTATGTGCTGAGTCACCCTCTTTCTTGCAGACTCAAGCCTCAGGATAATTTTCTTCTCTACACTTTCTCCGTCATTTATATCATGTAGTCTTTGGGCTTTCCATATATATGTGTTGTGTCTCCCCACATCCCAATTTATATCTCCATGAATTCCATGCCCAAACGTTTATATGATCTTTCCCACTTGGAAGTCTAATAATCCTTCCAAACGTCACATGTCCAAATCCACACCTATGCTATTCTTTCCCTTCCAAAACCCCTCTGTCTTCTTCCTCATCTCAGACAATGTAACTCAGTCTGAATTGCTCAGGCCTGAAACAATCCTGGTATCACCTTCGATGCATTTTTCCCACGGCCACTTTTTGACCACCTCTTGCTGACCTCATGGCTCCTACCCTGGTTCAAGCTGCTGCACCTCTTGTCTGAGTCGTCCTGGTGGCATTCTGCCAGGCTTCCCACATCTGTTTTTCTTACCACAGCAGATGGAAAGTACAGCTTAACATGAGTCAGCTCATATCGCTCTGACCAGTGTGCTCCAGAGACTTCCTGTTACTTTCCAAGTACAAGCCGCAAACTCATGGCAGTGTCTAGGGCCCCACATGATCGGCCCCTGTTGCTTCTGCAAACTCATCTTCTCCTAGCCCTTGTTCCTTCTGCTCTGCTCACACTACTCTCCTTGCTGCTTCACAGAAACACTGCCACCTCTGGAACTTTGGGCTTGCTGTTTCTTCTGCCTGGAACTCTCTCCCCATTGGGATCCACACGCCTTGCTCCTTAATTCTTAAACCCTCTGCTTAAAGGTCATCTCTGTGAGTCTCTCTCTGACTGCTCTACTGAGAAGAGCAGGTCAGCATGCGCTTTACTTTTCTCTGCTTATTTCCTCCTTAGTGTTGACTACATGCTATGCATTTTCTTGTTTATTTATTATCCATATCATATTCCAAGAATATAAATTCCTTTAACTGAAGGACTTCTGTCCTCCTTCATGATCTTGATGCTGAGAACCAACCAGGATGCAGGTTTGAATAAATAGAAGTTCTGTCAGCACTGCATCCTTGTGAGGACACAATGGAGTGTGTTTGCTGTAGGAAAAGCCAACATTCCTAGAGCTTAGAGAAATAGAGGAACAAAGAGAGGGATTGGCGAGGATGAATCTAGAACATAGCTATATGTGGGGGCACTGACTTGGCCCTGATGGACACTGTGGAGAAGAGAGATAGGCTCAAAATAGACTGGGATATCCACTGATGCAATCAAACCATCTTATCAGCTTGGGCTGCCATAACAAAAGAGCATAGACAGGGTGCCTTAAACAGACACTTATTTCTCACAGTTCTAAGGATGGCAAATCCAAGATCATGTCATGTTGCCAACTGATTCCGTTTCTGGTGACAGCTCTCTTTCAGGCTTATAGATAGATACCTTCTTTCAGTTTCTCCACAAGGCACAGAGAGAGAAAGAGAGAGAGAGAGAGAGAGGCAGGCATACAGAGCATGCATTCTGGTGCAAGGGCACTGATCCCATCGAGAGGAACCACCCCATGACCTCATCCAATCCTAGTCACATCTCCAAAGCCCCATTTCCAAATGCCAGCCCACTGAGTCTTAGGGCTTCAACATATGAACTTGGGCAGAACACACTCATTCCATAACACAGCCAAATCAAGATTGTTAGAAATGTAGGACAAGTGGTATGATTTCTTGGTTAAGTTGCAAGGAAAATTAAAACACAGAGAAAGAGGAAGGACTTACATCAACGAAGCCTTGAGAGGCCCGCGAAGCCGTCGCAGTGTGTGCGCTTTACTTGGCTCCTGATTAAATGGACATAATATAAAAAGTTATCAGACAGTTGAAATTTAAATACTGATTGGACATATGTTGATTTTAAGGAATTATTTTTAGCTGTTTGAGGTGTGATAATGGAATCTCGGTCATGTTTTAAAAAACCTTCTTCATCTAGTTTAACATCCTTCATTGATGTGAGTGCTGGGTGGGTGATTGGTGAGCCAAGATGGGCTGTGAGCTGATTTCAATCCTGTGTAATGGGTATATGGAGATTCATTATATTATTCTCTCTACATTTATGCTTAAACATTTCCAAGCTCGAAAGTTAAAAATATCACAGAAAATCCATGAAGCCCGAAGTGCGGCATTGGCGTGAGGTAAAGGGAAGCAAGGAGATGAACGTTTTAAGGCCAAAAGCTCTGCGAGGGCTCATTTGAAGAGTATGACCTAAGGCTCTTTATTTGCTTTTACAGGTTGTATGAAATGTATTTCAATTATGACACAAAACATGCATTAGAAACACTTCAAGAAGAGAAGCCTGAGTTGACGGTGGTCTATGAGCCCTCGCGGTAGTGCGGGACGCAGGGCCGCCGGACGCCCGCATTCTCTGCCCCTCCCCATCCAGAAGCAGACAGGCGCTGTGAGCCCTGCTCCATCCAGGGTTAAGGTCGCCGCTCCGAGATTCCTCTGGTCCACCAGGAGGGTGGACCTTGCTGATGATGGATGCATGGAGGGCATGAGCATCTTCCCAACCTCTGGGTTGAAGACATCAGGGAAATATAATCTTCCAGATGATACGGTTCTCATCACAGAGACTTGGAGGGTGTGTTTCTCTTGGCAACCTCATAGAACTTATTCAATAAAGCACTTTTTCTGTCTTTCTTTTCTCTTTTTACTCTCCAAATCTCTTTTCCTTACATGTTTTTCCCTTCTTTGTTCTGTTTACTTTTGCCCATGACTCCTGCTATCTTTACCTTAACTGACTATAACAGAACAAGTTATCTATATATTATGTTGCAATTTTGTGGCAGCAACTTATTTATTTTTAATTTTTGTAATAGTTATATTTTCTAATAAAAGAATTCAAGTTTATTGTATCTGGTTGAAAATTCAAAACATATAAAAACTTTCTTAAATTTATTGAGTTAAATGGTCTCCTTTAATTTTAAAAAGGATGCCTAAAATTTTTTTTACTCATTTTTCTGAAGTTTTATGCATTCTAAAACTCTCTGCTAAATGACTCCATTTTAATGGCTTGGGAGGAAATTGCCTCATCCCATTTAATGGCTCCGTTTTCAGCTCTGGAGGACAGAATGTTGAAAATCATGAAAAGGAAGGCGTTAGGCTAGAAAGGGAAGGTTTCTGTATAATTAAATAGAATTATGTGGAAAATGCATTTTGCCTTTAGCTATTAGAACTTATCTTGTATTTATCTCATCCCAGGAGCAGTTCATCTATCATACTTCACATAACATAAAATGATTAATAGATATACTTAATTGCTTCTTGCCGCATGGGGCAGCCACATGGGATCGTCCAGGTGGGAACACCACTTCTTCTCTCACATGAGCCTCTGCTGCTGGCCCGAGTGCGGCCTAAGGGTTGTGCATCTAAGGAGCTTGTGCCGAAATGTAAATCAATCCCGTTTCCAAGTACACTTTTGAGATAAGCTGACTTTATTTCATGATAAGACTTCCCAATAAAGGACATGGTATGTGATTTCTATTCTGAAGAAACTTTTTGTCTTGTCTAAGACCAGCATTTCTAAGTAACTGATCTAGATATTTGTTTTTTGCATCTCGATGAAGGGAGCTGTTGCTGGCTGCCTCCCTGCTGCAGACACCTTCACATATAGGATAAAATGTAACTAAAAGCTCAGTTAAGTTGGAAAGGGAGAAAGATAAGTTTCTTGGCACTAGAAACTTACAACTGTATTGAGTTTACCTCTCAGAGACCCAGAGGACTATCTGAAGAGATAACGACCCCGCAATATAACTACAAATTTAAAAACGTCCATGAGGTTTTACACACTAGTAGAAGTAAAAAATAAAGTTGCTGGATAGAAAATCAATATATAAATATCAGTGACATGCAGATGGAAAAAAATAACTGTTTTAAACTGTCATAGTGAAGATGAGGCCAGGCAGGAAGTGGCAGTGGCTGCTAAGACCTAAAGGGAAATTTAAGTGAAGAGCAGGACCCTCATGTAGTCTGAAAGTACTTCCCCACAGGTCGCCAATGAGCTGCAAAAGGGAAATATAGTAACTATGTGAACAACAGAAATCGAATGGTACACTTATCATCTAATAAAAGAAATCAGTGATGGTAGATGGATGTCCACATTCTACTCCAGCCAGTGTGCTCACCAGTTGCACGCCGATGGAACAGGACAGCGTGTCACATTGGCAACACCGCCCTGGCCCTTGTGACATTGCATGGGACACTTGTGGACCACCCCTTGCTGTCCAAGCTGATAGTACAGCAGAGCTAATCCCTTACGCATCTGCTCTTCACCAACAGGGGCACAAGGAAGACTCCCTCCTCCTCTGTGAGATGCATTCTGCATGCCTGTCAGGAGGCCTGCTGACACTGACCTGTGACTCACTGTAGGGGCCAGTTTATTACATCTCCGCTGAATCCACTTTCCTTCTGTTGTGAGTTGTGTTGTGTCCCCTCCCACCTACCCACCCCATTTCATATGTTGAAATCCCATCCTGCATTACCTCAGAATGTGACTTTATTTGGAAATAGGGATGTTGCAGGCATAATTAGTTGAGATGGGAACATCCTGGAGTAGGGAGGGCCCTAGTTCAATAGGACTGGTGTCCTTATAAAAGAGTGAAATTTGGACACAGACATGCACACAGGGAGAATGCCATGTAAATATGAAGACAGAGTTCAAGCCAAGGAATGCCAACAATTTTCAGAAAACCAACAAAAACTAGGAGAAGGGCATGGAACAGATTCTTCCTCTTTGCCCTCAGAAAAAAACAACATTGCTGACATCCTGGGTCCGACATCTAACCTCCAGAACTGTGAGATGGTATGTTTCTGTTGTTTACACCATGCAGCTTGTGGCATTCGTTATGGCTGTCTTAGCAAACTAATATAATCATAACAGCAAAATATATATTCAGGCTAAAATGGTACCTCTCACTCCTGGAATTGATGCTATCGCTAGCAGCCAGGGGAAGCTCTCCCAGTGACCAAACTTTGTAGGAATGGAGGTCCAACCTATTCCAGTATGTCTTCATATTAACTAATTATAGCTGTAATGACATCTTTCCAAATTTGGTCACATTCTGAGTTACTGGGGCCAGGACTTTAATGTGTGAATTTTGGGGGACACAATTCAATTCACAAGAGTGTTGTGACTCCTCAAACCCATATTTTTCTCACGTGCAAATACATCCACTGTATCCCAACATCCCTCAGTCTTAACCCATTCCAGGTTCCAATCACACTTAAATATCATGTCTCAGGTATGGATGGGACTTGAGGGACGATTCGTTCTGAGGCAAAATTTCACTCCAGCTGTGAACCTGTGAAACCAGACATCATGGGATGTATTTCTAAAACACAAGAGTGGGACACGCACAGGATGGGCATTCCCATTCCAGAGGACAGAAAGCAGAAGGTAAAAAGGAGTCACTGGTACCAAGCGAGTATGAAACATGAAACACGGCAGGGAAGATTCCATTAGATTGTTGGGCTGAGAATAATCCTCTCTGGCTACTCCCGGGCCACTCTCTGGAACCGAGAAGAAGATGACCTATGCCTTCTGAGCCCTTGTGACGATGGTAGGCTTGACAAACTTTGAGCCAGCTTTGGGATCACTCTTCCCTTCTCTTGAAGCATAATGTATATTTTCAGGCAGATAGTTTTGTTGATCCATTTCCTGTCTGTAGAAACCTAGAAGTCTGACAGCCTTTCTTTATCTCATCCCACTTCCGTCTCCTTTAGTCCAACCTGTGAGCGTGTCTGCTGACAGACCATTGACGAAAACCATGTTGGTCTCCTGTGCAATTCACAGGGGTCCAAATCATTACTCAAGGGGTGCTCCATAGATCTTTCCTGGGTAACTACACCTCTCTTCTTGGCTGCTGCTGAGACAGTTGACTGGACCCATGAGTCGCATGCTAATCCCCTCAGCAAATGGTTGTCTAGTCACCTGTGGTCCTGTAGCTTAAAGCTGCACACACACACACACACACACACACACACACACACACACACACACATGCAAGCAGGATGCGACTTTGCTGGACTTAGAGTTCACTTTGGAGAAGAACAGTGGTATCACAACGTATCATGTCATATGAAAACATCTATCTCATTATTGTCCTTTTCTCATCTTCAGTAATGTTTAGTAATTTCCTCAATTTTTAAAGTTAGATTTATTCTTATACACCTTAACATTTTTTTTGACATTAGTGGGGTTGTAAGTCTGTTGCATTTTTTAATTGAAGTATAATTCATATGCAATATTATACAGTACACAACACAGTTTCAAGTTTCAAGTATACAAAACAGTAATTCAACAGTTACCCATGTTATTAAATCCTCGCCCCACTAGCGTAGTTACTGCCTGTCAACATAGGGAGACGTGACAGAATCACTGGCCACACTCTCCGTGCTGTACTGCCACCTCCAAGACCAATTTATATTATGATTGAGAATTTTTGTGCCCCTTCATCCCCCTCACCCTCTCCAGCCACTCCAATCCCTCCCTAATAGTAACCACCAGTCACTTCTCAGTGTCTATGCATCTACTGCTATTTTGTTCATTTTGTTTTGTTTTGTTTTTAGATTCCACAAATAAGTGAAATCATATGGTATTTGTCTTCCTCTGTCTGGCTTATTCACCAAGCATAATACCCTCTAGGTCCATCCATGTTGTTACAAATGGCAAGATTTCCTTTTTTGATGGCTGAATAATATTCCATTGTGGATATGTACATCTTCCTTATTCATTCATCTATTGATGGACATTGGTTGGTTCCATATCTCAGATATTTTAAATAATGTGGCAATAAGTATAGGGATGCATGTATCTTTTTTGAATCAGATGTTTTGTTTTCTTCGGGCTGTCCTAGAAGTGGAATTACTGGGTCATCTTGTGTTTCTGTTTTTAGTTTTCTGAGGAACCTCCATACTGTTTTCTAAAGTGGCTGCACCACTTTACATTTCCACCAACAGTATAGGGTTCCCATTCTTCACACCCTTGCCAGCACTTCTTTCTTGTGTTTGAGATAGTGGCCGTTCTAACGGTGTGAGGTGATGTCTCATTGTGGTTTTAATTTATATTTCCCTGATGATTAGCGATGTGGAGCATCTTTTCATGTGTCTGTTGGCCATCTGCATGTCTCCTTTGGAGAAATGTCTCTTCAGGTCCTCTGCGCATGTTTTAATTGGGTTATGTGTTGTGGTGGGGAGGCATATGAGTTGTTTATATACTTTGCATGTTAACCCCTTATTAGATGAATCATTTACAAATTTCCCCCATACTGTAGGATGCCTTTTTATTCTGTTGATGGTGTCCTTTGCTGTATAGAAGCTTTTTAGTTTGATGTAGTTCCACTTGTTCATTTTTTATTTTATTCCTATTGTCTGAAGAGATATGTCCAGGAAAACTTTGCTCATGTTTATGTTCAAGAGATTTTTTTGCCCATGTTTACTTCTAAGAGTTTTATGGTTTCATGTCTTACATTTAGGTCTTAGGTATATTTTGAGTTTACTTTTGTGTATGGAGTTAGACAATAATCCAGTTTTAATTTCTCCCACATAGTTGTCCAGTTTTGCCAACACCAGTTGTTGAAGAGGTTTTCTTTTCCCCATTATATATTCATGGCTCCTTTATTATATATTAATTGACCATATACGCATGGGTTTATATCTGAGCTCTCTATTCTGTTACATTGATCTATGGTTCTGTTCTTTTTCAGTACCATACTGTTTTGATTACTGTAGTTTAGTAGTATAGCTAGAAGTTGGGGAGCATGGTACCTCCAGCTTTGTTCTTCTCTCTCAGGATTGCTTTGGATATTCATGGCTCCACATGGATTTTAGGATTTATGTGAGTTAGCACTAGTAAGTTGAAAAATGCTATTGGTATTTTAATAGGGATTGATTGTATGGAATCTGTAAATTGCTTTGGGCAGGATGGCCATTTTGACAATATTAATTCTTCTTATTCATGAGCATGGGATGTATTTCCATTTATTGGTGTCTTCTTTAATTTCTCTCATGAGTGCTTGTTTCCAGCATATAGGACCTTCACCTCCTTGGTTAGGTTTATTCCTAGATATTTTATTCTTCTTGATGCAATTGTAAATGGAGTTGTTTTTCTGATTTCTCTTTCTGCTAGTTCATCATTAGTATATAGGAATGGAACAGATTTTTGTGTATTAATTATCTATCCTGCAATTTTGCTGAATTCAGTTATTAGTTCTACTAGTTTTCTGTTGAAGTCTTTAGTGTTTTCTATGTACAATATCAGGTCACCTTCAAATGGTGATAGTTTATCTTCTTCCTTACCTCTCTGGGTGCGTTTTATTTATTTGTGTTGTCTGATTGCCATGGCTAGAACCTCCAGTGCTATGCTGAATAGAAGTGGGGAGAGTGGGCATCCTTGTCTTGTCTCTGATCTTAGAGGAAAAGCTTTCAGCTTTTAACTGTTACGTACGATGTTGGTTGTGGGTTTGTCATATATGTTGAACTTTGTCAGATGCTTTTTCAGCATCTATGGAGATGATATTGTGATTTTTGTCCTTATTTTTGTTGATGTGTTATATTATGTTGATGGATTTTTGAATATTGTACAATCCTTGAATCCTTGGAATAAATCCCACTTGATCAAGGTGGATGATCTTTTTGATGTATTTTTAAATTTGGTTTGCTAATATTTTGTTGATTATTTTTGCATCTCTGTTTATCAGGGATATTGGTCTGTAATTTTCCTTTTTTGTGGTGACTTTGCCTGGTTTTTGGTATTAGAGTGATACTGGCCTCATAGAATGAGTTTGGAAGTATTCTCTCCTCTTTTACTTTTTGGAAAACTTTAAGCAGGATGGGTATTAGGTCTTCTCTAAATGTTTGATAAAATTCAGTGGTGAAGCCATGTGATCCAGGGGTTTTGTTCTTAGGTCGTTTTTTGATTAACAATTCAATTTCATTGCTGGTAATTGGTCTGTTCAGATTTTCTGTTTCTTCCTGGGTCAGTCTTGGAAGGTTTAATTTTTCTAAGAAGTTGTCCCTTTCTTCTAGGTTATCCAATTTGTTGGCAAATAATTTTTCATAGTATTCTCTAATAATTCTTTGTATTTCTGTGGTGTCTATAGTGATTTTCCTTTCTCATTTCTGGTTCTGTTTATATGTGTGCACTCTCTTTTTCTTGGTATGTCTGGCTAGGGGGTTACTATTTTGTTTATTTTCTCAAAGAATTAGCTCCTGCTTTCATTGATTCTTTCTATTGTTTTATTCTTCTCAATTTTATTTATTTCTATTCTGATTTAGTATGTCCCTCCTTCTACTGACTTTGGGCCTCATTTTTCTTCTTTTTCTAGTTTCATTAATTGTGAATTTAGACTGTTCATTTGTGACTGTTCTTCTTTCTTGAGGTAGGCCTGTATTGCAATATACTTTCCTCTTAGAATGGCCTTCGCTGCATCCCACAGGTTTTGGGGTGTTGAGTTGTTGTCTTCATTTGTCTCCATATATTGCTTGATCTCTATTTTTATTTGGTCATTGATCCATTAGTTATTTGGGAGCCTGTTGTTAAGCCTCCATGTTTTTGTTGTTTTTTTTATTTTGTTTGTTTTCTTTGCATAATTTATTTCTAGTTTCATACCTTTGTGGTTGGAGAAGCTGGTTGGCACAGTTTCCATCTTTTAAAATTTGCTGAGGCTCTTCTGTGGCCTGTATGTGATCTATTCTGGAAAACATTTCATGTACACTTGAGAAGAATGTGTATTCTGCTGCTTTTGGGTGTAGAGTTCTGTAAATGTCTGTTAGGTCCATCTGTTCCAATATGTTGTTCAGTGCGTCTGTCTCCTTACTTATTTTCTGTCTGGTTGATCTGTCCTTTGGAGTGAGTGGAGTGTTGAAGTGTCCTAGAATGAATGCATTGCATTCTATATCCCCTTTTAACTGTGTTAGTATTTGTTTCACATATGTAGGTGCTCCTGTGTTGAGTGCATAGATATTTATAATGGTTATATCTTCTTGTTGGACTGACCCATTTTTCATTATGTAATGCCCTTGTTTGTCTCTTGATCATCTGTAATCTAAGCACATTTAGTTTGAGTAACACAGTCCTCAATACTCTCAAAGCCCAGTCCTAGAATTAGGTCAGTACTAATAGCTGTATGAATGGATTGACTTTCTCCAGATCCATGTCATACTGCTTTCATTGAGTTGTGCCCAGCCATTGTGCCATTAGGGAAAGTTAGAAGAAGATGCTCTTATATATGACTATGCATGCTCCCTAAGGTAGCTCTAAAGGGCTTCTAGCTGTTATTCACTGGTTCTATGGTAGCTTAGGGAAAAAGTCCTTAGTAGTCTTGGTACCAGGAATGATTCTTTCACATACATTAAATCAAATCCTATAGCTTTGTGGTTTATTTTTGCCTTTACTGTCAGAAAGATTTTCTTAAAATTTCCTTTTGTCTTAATTGTCAGACACTTTTTATTATGACATTTATTTTCTCTGCTAGGTGACAAGGGGATAAAAATTAGTGAAATATAAATAAATACCAAACATGAAAAAATAAAATGAAAATGAAAAGTCCTAGCATTATTGTCTGACTCTACTAAAGCTTGTAACTTGTACAGACTTTATTTCTGGTCTCAGTTCCTTCCAATATCAAAAGGAACTTGGTTGAATTACTGCAACCTCTCCAATAATCACGTGCTTCTATAACAATGAAAAATCATAGATGCAACTATACTATGGAGTTTAAACAAGAGGTTGTACATAAATACACCTAATCTAGTGCCTGCCTCTTGGAAATCTTCTACATATATTAGCTATTACAATGACCTTGAACTTGTTACTTAAAGTTTTATTATCCTTAACTCTGATTGTATTTATATCTTGTGCTCTGAACTGTAAAGCATCCCTTTTTTAGATAAGAGATTAAGTGGTCTGGATTTCTATCCATAGAATCTAATACAGAGTCTTGTACATCCATGGGATATATGCTTGTCCTGGGTCCCAGTAAATGGTGGGGATACTTTTTATAGAGGAAAACATGAACCTCAGGAAAAAAGCATCATAAAAGGTCACAGGAAGAAGAAAGTGATTCACTTCATTTTTGGAATTATTTTCAAAGTTACAAAACATTTATGGAGATTTAAATATATGGAGAAGAATATAAATTTATTACAAGTAATATAAGATTAGTTTCAGTTTCACATGCATCTATACTTGGGAGCAACTGGAAAGGAAGAGATGAGAATGGTAAGAGACAAATGGCAGAAAAATTAGAAGACAAATAAGAAGAGGAGAAGGAAAAAGAATCAGGAAATAAGAAATCTAAAAACATTGACATATACATATTTTATGCCAATTCTTTTTAAATGGTTACTAAAAACATATGGCTTCACAGAATTGCAGACTTTTGGGAGAGGTGGGATTTTAGGCACTTGCCCATACAAAAGGTGAAATGTTGTGGACAGCATATTTTGGGGGCTCTCAAATCTCTCAAAAAAAAAAAAAAACCGCACGCTGTTTGCTTAGTGACTATGTGTAAGCACAGTGTTCCGTAACCAATGGGAATGTCTACATCTCAGACCTTCATCTTCTGCAGAGACCCAAGATCCTTGATGGGAATCTTCTCAGACCTCCTTTCACATCCTTATTCCTCAGGGTGTAGATGAAGGGATTAAGCGTGGGGGTGATGATGGAGTAAAAGAGGGAGATGAACTTGCCCTGCTCTTGGGAGTAGCTGGAAGGGGGCTGCAGGTACATGTAGATGGCGGGAAGGTAGAAGAGGGCTACCACCACCAGGTGGGAGGAGCAGGTCCCGAAGGCTTTGTGCCACCCAGTGGAGGATGGGATCCTGAGCACCGCACAGGCAATGAAGCCATAGGAGAGGAGGATGAGAACAAGGGGTACCAGCAGAAAGAAGGCCACCAGCACAGCCAGTGTGGCGTCATTCACAGCCGTGTCAGCACACGACAGCTTGATCATGGCGGGCACCTCACAGAAGAAGTTGTTCAGCACCTGCCGCCCACAGAACGGCAATGGCACAGTCAGGATGACCTGAACAAGGGAGTTTCCAAAGCCACTGAGCCAGGCCACAAGCATGAGCTGCTGGCAGAGGGTGCGGTGCATGATAACAGCATACCGCAGGGGCTCACAGATGGCCACGTAACGGTCCAGGGCCATGAAGGCCAAGAGGATACACTCGGTGCATCCCAGCCAGTGGAAAATCGCATACTGCACTGTGCAGCCGCCATAGCTGATGGTCTTCCTGGAGCTGCCCGTGTTGACCAGCACCTGAGGGACCGTGGTGGTGGTGTAGCAGAGGTCCAGGAAGGAGAGGTGGCTCAGGAAGATGTACATGGGGCTCTGCAGCTGGGGATCCCACTTGGACACCAGGATGATGGAAATGTTCCCCAACATGGCCAGAATGTAGGACACCAGGAGGACCACAAAGAGAGGCAGCTCCAGCCATGGTCTGTCGGAAACACCTAGAAGGATGAAGAAGTCTGGGGTATCCCCCAAAAAGCTCCCATTGTCATTTCTCATGCTGAGGCATTTTCTGGCCCCTGTGATGAGTCAAGAAAGTCAGAATGAAGAAAACCCGAGAAGAAGAATTATCTGTCTCCCTCAAGTCTTTGCATGGAACCTACACAGGCTCCTGTCTTACCTCTGTGGAGACACTGAGATGCAGGGTCTCAGCACCAGGAGGCAGAACTCTTGCATGAGTGGTGTTCTCTCTCCTGCTCTGTGACCTTGGCTACGTCACTGAAACTTTCTGAACTTCAATTTCTGCATCTGTACTGTGGGGAGAAAATTCCTGCTTCAACTGCAAAGTCTTGGTGATGGTAGAGAGGCACTGAGTTTGTGAAAGCATACCATCTAAACAATTTTCTTCCAATTTGGTCAAAGTCTGCCATTCTTCTCATCCTCATTAGAATGTTTGACTTCTCTCTATAAACTCTTTGGCAGGAAATTGACCACCTTTCAAGGTTTTCTTGTTTTGCCTTTTGAGGGAGGAGGTAGAAGTGAGGTGAGAGGTGGCACAAAGCCAGTGTAATGGGTTATAAGCAGGTAGGGGATTTATTGACCTGAACACACCCTGCTCATCTGCTAAGGCTTACATTTGTCTGCATCGCCATGCAGAGGTGCTACCTGGATCTCAGCACTGTGCTGGTCTCTCTCCCAAGACCCTCTCACACACTGAGAACACTATCACTCACTGTGGCCTTTTGGAAAGGTACAATCCAAGGTCCTCTGATTCCCTGGAGTGAAGGGACAATGTCACTTCAGCCACTGACCTGGTCATGCCACCTGGTGAGACCCTGGGTCATAGGATTTTGCACATAGGGAGAAAACTATTGACATGCAGGCTTCAGAGTTATCTACTGAAGGCTCAGATTGCCTCCAGGGGTAACATTCATCAGGTAGTCTGAATGACATTTCAATTCCCTGTACGACTTCTTTGCCAGGCAGTTGCTTCCTCTTGGACTCAGAAAGCAAAACATATTTGGTATCTGGATTCCACTGCTGTGAAAAAGCCACTGGGTGGCCCTTTGCTGATTCATGGAGCCTTTCCACAGAGCTCCATCAGCCTCCACCCTCCGCCACACTTCCCAGGACTAGTAACCCTCAGAATCATGGCAGGGATGATATAGCCCATGATAGGATGGAAAAGAAATTAAATTCTGTGTGTGAGTACTTTATAAAGGACTCATCTTAATTCCTTATTTGGTGCTTTCTGCATTAACTATAAAATTCATGGAGATTGGTCATCTCGGATGCTGTAATAAACTAGCACTCCCACGCCCACTTCCTGCCCAGCCCTACATTCTAAAGAACCCTGGTATTATTTGAAAACAATTCAAGTTATGGGAATTAAGTGGCTAAGTAAGTGCAAATTACCTTTCTTGCTCCATTGTTTCAAAATACATACTTTTCACTCCAGAGTTCCCAATATTCTTGTAAAACACCCAATTACTGCACTTCTTCCCACTATTCTACTGAAAATTCAGTTCTTATAGAGTCCAGTGATTTTATCTCTAGTGGGAGCTGACGCATGTCCTAGTTTTGATGTGGTGAGCTGGGTACAGCCGCATCAGGCTAGCTCACGTTTTAAGATGAAAGGAAATTGTGATTTCTCTTCTTAGATTTCTGATTCTGAGATTTCTTCTCAGAGTACAAACTGGACAAAAAGGGAAAAGTTGCAGAGACAGTGAAGAAAGATATAAAAAAGGATGGAAAAACCAGGAAAGGTAGAGGGGTAGATATAGGCAAAAAACAAAGAGATTATTAAGCACTCAGTGAGGGCCAGGTGCTTTGATAACAGCTCTCTGTGATCGTCTTCCTTAGTGCTTTACTGAATACATAGTAACATGGAGTCATCAGTAATATGGATGTTTTTACCCCCATTTTACTGTTGAGCAGAATAGCCTGGGTGCGATAACTGGTTTACCTCAGCTTATTGACATAGAAGCAAGACTGAAAATTTAGACCACGCTCTCAACCATCGTTCTCTCTCCTTTGCTTTGAAAAACACCATTGGTGTCCTGTAAAGCAGCGACAGTATTACTACAAATGACTGAGATGGAAGAGAATGAGAAAAAGGGGAGTAATATCCCGGGAGGGAAAGGGGTATGGGGACTGAGTAGGAGAAGCTTTCTGTAATGTCCAGGTCAGCGTACCAGGCATGAATGGGTGTGCTTGCACGGGAGCGTTCACACACATACAGCTACTCCACTGCAAAGCTAGAACTTCCATTCCAGCCTGAACCTCCCATTTGTGTCCCACTCTTTTCTGTCCAGCTCTCTCCACCTAGAGCTTTGCTTTGGATGCAGCCCCCAGATTCCTCCTTCTCTCTTCCTATTGCCCAAGACGAGGTGTCTCCAAGGCACTGCCTACCTTCCCTGAGTAAACACACTGATTCCACATCTTCCACAATCACTTATTCCTTCCAGACCTGGGTGTCTGTCATTTCTTCACTGATGCCTACCCTCCCTTTGACATTGTTAATGGAGCGACTCAAATTTAACCCACCAGCCATCCCTCCAACCTCAAACCATCAACTTCATTCCAAATTTTGGCTACCTTTACATTCATTTCCCCTACTCAAAGAATTTGGGTCCCTTCTAAAAATGTTCAATTCCTCATTTGCCATGTTTAATCTATGACCCTGTTCTTCTGGTTCCACTAGCACAATGTCACAGAGTCAATTTTTTTTTCATTAGTAGGTAAGAAAACCATGGCTCAGAGAGATTATGAAACCCATGGTTATTTATTTATTCTTTGGGTATCATTAATGCACAATTACATGAGCAACATTATGGTTGCTAGACTCCCCCTATTATCAAGTCCCTACTACATACCCCATTACACACATTGTCCGTCAGTGTAATAAGATGCTATAGAATCACTACTTGTCTTTGCTGTGTTGTACTGTCTTCCCATATACCCACCCCTACACTATGTGTGCTAATCTTGATGCCCCTTTTTCCCCCCATCCCTCCCTTCCCACTGATCCTCCCCAGTCCCTTTCCTTTTGGTGACTGTTAGTCCATTCTTGGGTTCTGTGAGTCTGCTGCTGTTTTTTTCCTTCAGTTTCTTTTCTGTTCTTATACTCCACAGAGGAGTGAAATCATTTGGCACTTGTCTTTCTCCACCTGGCTTATTTCACAGAGCACAATACCCTCTAGCTCCATCCATGTTGTTGCAAATGGCAGAATTTGTTTTCTTCTTATGGCTGAATAATATTTCATTGTGTATATGTACCACATCTTCTTTATCCACTCATCTACTGATGGACATTTAGGTTGTTTCCATTTCTTGGCTATTGTAAATACTGCTGCAATAAACATAGGGGTGCATATGTCTTTATCAAACTGGGCTCTGGAATTCTTAGGGTAAATTCCTAGGAGTGGAATTCCTGGGTCAAATGGTATTTCTACTTTTAGTTTTCTGAGAAACTTCCATATTGCTATCCACCATGGTTGAACTAATTTACATTCCCACCAGCAGTGTAAGAGGGTTCACCTTTCTCCACATCGTCACCAACATTTGTTGTTGTTTGTCTTTTGAATGTTGGCCATCCTAACTGGTGTGAGGTGATATCTCATTGTGGTTTTAATTTGCATTTCTCTGATGATTAGCAATGTGTAGCATCTTTTCATGTGCCTGTTGGCCATCTGAATTTCTTCTTTAGAGAAGTGTCTGTTCAGATCCTGTGCCCATTTTTAAATTGGATTATTTACTTTTTGTTTGTTGAGGTGCATGAGCTCTTTATATTATTTGGATGTCAACCCTTTAACAGGTATGTCATTTATGAATATATTCTCCCATACTGTAGGATGTCTTTTTGTTCTATTGACGGTGTCCTCTGCTGTACAGAAGCTTTTCAGCTTGATATAGTCCCATTTGTTCATTTTTGCTTTTGTTTCCCTTGCCCAGGGGGATATGTTCATGAAGAAGTCGCTCATGTTTATGTCCAAGAGATTTTTGCTTATGTTTTTTTCTAAAAGTTTTATGGTTTCATGACTTACATTCAGGTCTTTGATCCATTTTGAATTTGCTTTTCTGTGTATGGGGTTAGACAATGATCCAGTTTCATTCTCTTACATGTAGGTGTCCAGTTTTGCCAACACCAGCTGTTGAAGAGGCTGTCATCTCCCCATTGTATATCCAAGGCTCCTTTATCGTATATTAATTGACCATATAGGTTTGGGTTAAAATCTGAACTCTCTATTCTGTTCCACTGGTCTCTGGGTCTGTTCTTGTGCCAGTACCAAATTGTCTTGATTACTGTGGCTTTGTAGTAGAGCTTGAAGCTGGGAAGCGAGATCACCCCCTGCTTATTCTTCCTTCTCAGGATTGCTTTGGCTATTTGGGCTCTTTTGTGGTTCCATATGAACTTTAGAATTATTTATTCCAGTTCGTTGAAGAATGCTGTTGGTATTTTGATAGGGATTGCATTGAATCTGTAGATTGCTTTAGGCAGGATGGCCATTTTGACAATGTTAATTCTTCCTAGCCAAGAGCATGGGATGCATTTCCATTTGTTAGTGTCCCCTTTAATTTCTCTTAAGAGTGTCTTGTAGTTTTCACTGTATAGGTGTTTCACTTCCTTGGTTAGGTTTATTCCTAGGTATTTTATTGTTTTTGATGCAATTGTGAGTGTAACTGTTTTCCTGATTTCTCTTTCTGCTATCTCATTGTTAGTGTATAAGAAAGCAACAGATTTCTGTGTATTAATTTTCTATCCTGCAACTTTGCAGAGTTCAGATATTAGTTCTAATAGTTTTGGAGTGGATTCCTTAGGGCTTTTTATGTACAATATCATGTCATCTGCAAATAGTGACAGTTCAACTTCTTCCTTACCAATCTGGATGCCTTTCATTTCTTTGTTTTGTCTGATTACCATGGCTAGGACCTCCAGTACTATGTTGAATAAAAGTGGGGAGACTGGGCATCCCTGTCTTGTTCCCGATCTTAGAGGAAAAGCTTTCAGCTTCTCGCTCTTAAGAATGATGTTGGCTGTGGGTTTGGCATATATCCTTTATGATGTTGAGGTACTTGACCTTTGTACCTATTTTGTGGAGAGTTTTAATCATGAATGGATGTTGAATTTTGTCAAATGTTTTTTCAGCATTTATGGAGATGATCATGTGGTTTTTGTCCTTCTTTTTGTTGATGTGGTGGAAAATGTTGATAGATTTTCAAATGTACCATCCTTTCATCCCTGGGCTGAATCCCACTTGATCATGTTATACGATCCTCTTGATGTATTTTTGAATTCAGTTTGCTAATATTTTGTTGAGTATTTTTTTATTATTTTTTTTACAATTTATTTTATTTTAGTATCATTAACCTACAATTACATGAGCAATATTGTGATGATTAAACTACCCCCTTCATCAGGTCCCCCCCACCAACCCCACCACAGTCACCGTCCATCAGTGTAGTGAGATAGAATCACTACTTGTCTTCTTTGAGCTGTACAATCCCCCCCGTGTTCATCAGGGATATTGGTCTGTAATTTTCTTTTTTTGTGGGGTCTTTGCCTGGTTTTGGTATTACAGTGATGCTGGCTTCATAGAAGGAATTTGGAAGTATTCCGTCCTCTTCAATATTTTGCAAAACTTTAATGAGAATGGATATTAAGTCTTCTCTAAATGTCTGATAAAATTCAGCGGTGATTCCATCTGGCCTGGGGCTTTTGTTCTTGGGTAGTTTTTTGATTACTGATTCAAGTTTGTTGCTGGTAATTGGTCTGTTTAGATTTTCTTTTTCTTTCTTGGTCAGTTTTGGAAGGTTGCATTTTTCTAGAAAGTTGTCCATTTCTTCTAGGTTATCCAGTTTGTTAGCATAGAAATTTTCATAGTATTCTCTAATAATTCTTTGTATTTCTGTGGTGTCCGTCGTGATTTTCCCTTTCTCATTTCTGATTCTGTTTATGTGTGTATATTCTCTTTTTCTCTTAATAAGTCTGGCTAGGGGTCTATCTGTTTTGTTCATTTTTTCAAAGAATTAGGTCTTGGTTTCTTTGACTTTTTTCTACTGCTTTATTCTCAGTTTTATTTCTTTCTTTCTGATCTTTATTATGCCCCTTCTTCTATTGACTTTGGGCCTCTTTTTTTCTTCTTTTTCCAGTTTCGATAATTGTGACATTACACTATTCATTGGGGATTGTTCTTCCTTCTTTAAATAGGTCTGGATTGCTATATACTTTCCTCTTAAAACTGCCCTTGTTGCATCCCATAGAAGTTGCAGCATTGTGCTGTTGTTGTCATTTGTATCTATATATTGCTTGATCTCTGTTTTAATTTGGTCATTGATTCGTTGATTATTTAGGAGCATGTTGTGAAGCCTCCATGTATTTGTGAGCCTTTTTGTTTTCTTTGTACATTTTATTTCTAGATTTATACTTTTGTGATCTGAGAAGTTGGTTGGTAGTATGTCAACATTTTGGAATTTACTGAGGTTCTTTTTGTGGCCTAGTATGTGGTCTATTCTGGAAAATGTTCCATGTGCACTTGAGAAGAATGTGTATCCTGCTGCTTTTGGGTGTAGAGTTCTGTAGATGTCTGTTAGTTCCATCTGTTCTAATGTGTTGTTCAGTGCCTCTGTCTCCTTACTTATTTTCTGTCTGGTTGATCTGTCATTTGGAGTGAGTGGTGTGTTGAAGTCTCCTAAAATGAATGCATTGCATCCTATATCCTCCTTTAATTCTGCTAGTATTTGTTTCACATATGTAGGTTCTCCTGTGTTTGGTGCCTATATATTTATAATGGTTATATCCTCTTGTTGGACTGACCCCTTTATCATTATGTAATCTCCTTCTTTATCTCTTGTTACTTTCTTTGTTTTGAGTTCTATTTTGTCTGATACAAGTACTGCAACACCTGCTCTTTTCTCCCTTATGTTTGCATGAAATGTTTTTTCCATCCCTTCACTTTCAGTCTATGTATATCTTTGGGTTTGACGTGAGTCTCTTGTAAGCAGCACAGAGATGGGTCTTGATTTTTTTATCCATTCTATTACTCTGTGCCTTTGATTGGTGCATTCAGACCATTTACATTTAGGGTAATTATTGATAGATATGTACTTATTGCCATTGCAAGCTTTGGATTCCTGGTTACCAAAGGTTCAAGGGTAGCTTCCTTACTACCTAACAGTCTAACAACTCTATTATTAAGCTATTATAAGCACAGTCTGATGATTCTTTATTTCTCTCCCTTCTTATTCTTCCTCCTCCACTCCTTTTTATTTTTATAATTTATTTTGGTATCATTAATCTATGATTAAGTGTCCAATATTATGGTTATTAAACTACCCCCTTCATCGGGTCCCCCCCACCAACCCCATTACAGTCACTGTCCATCAGCGTAATGAGATGTTATAGAATCATTACTTGTCTTCTCTGAGTTGTACAGCCTTCCCCACGCACCCCCAACATTATGTCTGCTAATCGTACTGCCCCTTTTTCCCCCTTGTCCCTCCCTTCCTACCCATCCTCCTCAGCTCCTTTCCCTTTGGTAACTATTAGTCCGTTCTTGGGTTCTGTGAGTCTGCTGCTGTTTTGTTCCTTCAGTTTTTTTTTTCTTTGTTCTTATACTCCACATATGAGTGAAATCATCTGATATTTGTCTTTTTCGGTTTGGCTTATTTCACTGAGCACAATACCCTCTAGCCCCATCCATGTTGTTGCAAATGGTAGGATTTGTTTTATTCTTATGGCTGAATAATATTCCATTGTGTATATGTACCATTTATTCTTTATCCATTCATCTACTGATGGACACTTAGGTTGCTTCCATGTCTTGGCTATTGTAAATAGTGCTGCAATAAACATAGGGGTGTATCTGTCTTTGAAACTGGGTTGCTGCATTCTTAGGGTAAATTCCTAGGAGTGGGATTCCTGGGTCAAATGGTATTTCTATTTTGAGTTTTTTGAGGAACCTCCATACTGCTTTCCACAATGGCTGAACTAATTTGCATTCCCACCAGCAGTGTAGGAGGGTTCCCTTTTCTCCACATCCTCTTCAACATTTGTTGTTGTTTGTGTTTTGGATGTTGGCCATCCTCACTGGTGTGAGGTGATATCACATTGTGGTTTTAATTTGTATTTCTCTGATGATTAGTGATGTGGAGCATCTTTTCATGTGCCTGTTGGCCATCTGAATTTCTCTTTGGAGAAGTGTCTATTCATGTCCTCTGCCCATTTCTTAATTGGATTATTTGCTTTTTGTTTGTTAAGGTGCGTGAGTTCTTTATATATTTTGGATGTCAACCCCTTATCGGATATGTCATTTATGAATATATTCTCACATACTGTAGGATGCATTTTTGTTCTACTGATGGTGTCCTTTGGTGTACAGAAGCTTTTCAGCTTGATATAGTCCCACTTGTTCATTTTTGCTTTTGTTTCCCTTGCCCGGGAGATATGTTCATGAAGAAGTTGCTCATGTTTATGTCCAAGAGATTTTTGCCTATGTTTTTTTCTAAGAGTTTTATGGTTTCATGACTTACATTCAGGTCTCTGATCCATTTTGAGTTTTCTTTGTTTATGGGGTTAGACAGTAGTCCAGTTTCATTCTCTTACATGTAGCTGTCCAGTTTTTCCAACACCAGCTACTGAAGAGGCTGTCATCTCCCCATTGTATATCCAAGGATCCTTTATCAAATATTAATTGACTGTATATGTTTGGGTTAATGTTTGGATTTTCTATTCTGTTCCACTGGTCTGTGGGTCTGTTTTTGTGCCAGTACCAAATTGTCTTGATTACTGTGGCTTTGTAGTAGAGCTTGAAGTCAGGGAGCGTGATTCCCCCTGTTTTATTCCTCCTTCTCAGGATTGCTTTGGCTATTTGGGGTCTTTTTTGGTTCAATATGAATTTTAGAATTATTTATTCCAGTTCATTGTAGAAAGCTGTTGGTAGTTTGATAGGGATTGCATTGAATCTGCAGATTGTTTTAGGTAGTAAAGCCATTTTGACAATATTTATTCTTGCTAGCCAAGAGCATGGGACGAATTTCCATTTGTTAGTGTCCTCTTTAATTTCTCCTAGGAGTGTCTTGTAGTTTGCAGGGTATAGGTCTTTCACCTCCTCCACTCTTTATATGTTAGGTGTTTTATTCTGTACTACTTTGTGTTTCCCTTAACTGCTTTTGTGGATAGCTGATTTTAGTTTTTGCCTTTAGTTAGTATTTGGTTGGTCTGCTTTCTTTGCTGTTATTTTACTTTCTCTGGTGACATCTATTTAGTCTTAGGAGTACTTCCATCTCGAGCAGTCCTTTTAAAATACCCTGTAGAGGTGGTTTGTGGGAGGTGAATTCCCTCAGCTTTTGCTTATCTGGAAAGTATTTATTTCCTCCTTCAAATTTAAATGATGATCATGCTGGATACAGTATTCTTGGTTCAAGGCCCTTCTGTTTCATTGCATTAAATATATCGTGCCATTCTCTTCTGGTATGTAAGGTTTCTGTTGAGAAGTTTGATGTTAGCCTGATGGTTTTCCTTTGTAGGTTACCTATTTTCTCTCTCTGGCTGTCTTTAATACCCTGTCCTTGTGTTTGATATTTGCCATTTTAATTATTGTATGTCTTGGTGTTGTCCTCCTTGGGTGCCTTGTGTTGGGAGATCTGGGAGCTTCCATGGTCTGAGAGACTATTTCCTTCCCCAGCTTGTGGAATTTTTCAGCAATTTCTTCAAAGCCACTTTCTCTCCCTTTTTCTCTCTCTTCTTCTTCTGGTACCCGTATTATGCGAATATTGTTCCGTTTGGTTTGGTCACACAGTTCTCTTAATACTCTTTCATTCCTAGAGATCCTTTTATCTCTCTCTGCGTCAGCTTCTCTGTATTCCTGTTCTTCGATTTCTATTCCATTAATGGTCTCTTGAACCTCATCCAGTCTGCTCTTAAGTCCATCTATTGATTGTTTCATTTCAGTTACCTCCCTCTAGACTTCATCCCTTAGCTCTGGCATATTTCTCTGCAGCTCCATCAGCATGGTTATGACTTTTATTTTGAATTCTTTTCCAGGAGGATTGGTTATATATATCTCACCAGGCCCTCTCTCTGGAGTTGTTTGAGTGATTTCTGAGTAGACCAGGTTCTTCTGCCTTTTCATGGCAGGTTGCGTGTGTGTCAGCTGGGAAAACAAAGTCCCTCCCTGCTTGCTGGTCGCCTTGCCCTTCTCCACTGCCTGTGCCAGTTACCTGCACACCGGGAGCAGTCTCTGGGTTCATCCCCTGAGCTGCTGTGGGAGGGGCGGCCCTTGGGATGGCCTATCGCACTGCCGGGGGTGCAGGCTCACCTGTTGTGTTCTCCTGTGAGAACGGTACCCTTTCTAGCCTTCTGGTCTTTGTGTTGGCTTCCTCTGTCTGTGCCGGGCAGCTCCACTCTGGTGGCAGTCTCTTGGTCTGGCTTGGTTAGCTGCGCACTGAGAGAAGTGTCTGTGTGGTTGCTGTGTGCAGGGCTGCTCTGCAGCGATGGTGGGTCACCTGGTTTGCTTTTAGTGCCAGCAGGGGGGAATGAACAGTAGCCTTCTCATCACCGTGAGGGGCTTCAGAGCTGTATTGCCACCCAGGGGGTTAGAGCACCTTAAGTTCCTTAAGATTCCCAGCCTGCTGGGCTGAGTGTGCCACGACGATTTTGTCTGCATGTTAAACCCTTGTCCCTTTAAGACTTTTAAAGCACCGGCTTTTCTTTTGTCCGAGGGGAGCCAGCTGTGGGAACCCACTTGCAGTCTCCACTTCACGTTTTACTTTTCCATTTCTCTAATATCCAGTACACTATGCAATGTGTATCTGTGCTCGAGGTGCAGATCACCAGGGCTGGTTATTTAGCAGTCCTGTGCTTCCACTCCCTCCCCGCTCTGACTCTTTTCCTCCCACTGGTGAGCTGGGGTGGGGGAGTGCTTGGGTCCCACCATGTCTCAGCTTGGTATCTTACCCCCTTCGTGAGATGCTGAGTTCTCACAGATGTAGATGTAGCCTGGCTGTTGTACTGTATCTTCTGGTCTCTCTTTTAGGAATAGTTGTATTTGCCGTATTTTCAAAATTATATAGTTTTGGGAGGAGATTTCCGCCACCCTCCTCACGCTGCCATCTTGAGCACCTTCCACAGGGTCACTTCATCCATATTCTTGCCACCTCCATGCTCAGCATAACCACCCTCTGGACCCCTCTGAGAACCTGCTAAGCATCTTCCCAGAGGTAGGCCTTCCCTTATCCATCCCATCACTTACATTCAATAGTGGAGTCATCTTTCTAGGACTCAAGTTTCTTGGTGATTTTTAAAAATTGAAGCATACTTCATACACCATTTTGTTAGTTTCAAGTATACAACATAGCAGTTCAAAAGTTATCTACATTATTAAATACTCACGCCAGTTAGTGTAGGCATGATCTGTCAACATGGAAAGATGATACAGAACTTTTGACTATATCCTCTGCGCTATACTTCTATCCTTGTAACTAACTTACCCTATGACTGAGATTTTGTGCCTCTCTATCTCCTTCACCTATTTCAGTAGCCCATTTCAAACCATCTCCTATGGTAACCATCAGTCATTTCTCAGTGTCTAAGAGAAGTTTTAAGAGAAAACATATTTAAAACTAAGAACCCACATCGTTAATTGTTACAAGCCAGGGGTATGGATTGTAGCTGCACATTAAATGCCATGCAGTTTCCTCTCATGACAGCCGCATCCTCGTCCTGCGGCAGCTGCCACGGGGCACTGGAACGACAGTTCTCACTCCGTGCCTACTGACAGGCGAGGTGGTGGAAAACTGATACACCCTGTGAAATAAATCATCCTCTGTATTACATATGACCTTTATGATATACAGACAATGCCTGGCACTGGCTGCTGAAATCCCTGTGGGCATTGCTAAGAGAACCTGTTGTGAAAATCCAATCTATTTCACAACAATATGTAGGATATTGTGAGAGAGACAAACAGGGATTTAACTATGAGTTTTATTGCCTATTACCCCAAAGGATATCTCCTCAACCTATGTCAAATATATATCAATAAAAACAAGTAATATTCAGCCTCACATTCCTGCAACCTGGGTAGCCAGTGTAAGGATCCATTTAAAGGATAAGGACATGACTACGATTAATCTACAGGAGGCCGAGTCTTTGGGACAAGGCTTAAGGATGGTTACACTTTCCTCCAGTGATATTACCAGGTTTTCTTTCATCACAGAAAGTTAAAAAGTATATTTGTCATAATTTGTGTGTGCTTACAGTCCTGTTCTGATCACATACTTATTCTGAGATGGGAGTTTTGATTAGTGTAAAATCAGGATGTTAACCTGGTTTGTTTTTGAACAAGGAGAAACAGTGTACAAACACAATCTACCTCTGCCCCACTGAGTGCTGTTCCACTCACTCTCATGCACCAGCCCCTTCCCCACGGTGGAGGCCCAGGCCCACCCCAGTCCTCAGTCAGCCTGCGCCAGGCCTTTGCCCGCTGTGAATTCTCCTCCCAGCTTCGCCTGTTCAGCTTCACACTGTACCTTCACTATAGCTCCGCATCTCCCTCTGTCATAAACTGTCCTCCCTGATTTCTCACGTGGGATTAGATTATCCCCAATAAGGTCCCATGTACAAAGGGGTTTGAGGAGCATTGGTAACCATGTCCCCACAATTTGGCTTAGGTATACTTTTCCAAAATGTTTTGAATTTTCAATAAAAGAGTACAGCATAAAAAATATAGTCACTGATATTGAAATATCTTTGCATTGTGACAGACAGTAATGACACTTTTCTTGGTGAGCATTTTGTAATAAAGATATTTGTTGAAACACTGTTTTTCATCTGAGAACAATATAATATTGCATATCAACTATACATCCACCAATAAAAACATATTTCTTAACCAACAGAGGGAGGCAGGGAAGTAAATAAGCCCTGACACCCATCACCCCTCAGTCTGTGTACAGACACTATGTATGTGCCGTCTCATGTCCCACTTCACTATCTCTGTGAAAATGAAGAAGTTCTACGGGGTTTAGAACACGCTTCTCATTCACATCAGTGCTGCGATATGACACCAGGGTGGAAGGCACTTATGCGCCCCACCTTGCTGGTTCACACAGGAGGGAAGGCACCTCCCCATAGACCCCAGATGTCCTAACCCCTCAGCAGCACACCACTGCCTCCCAAGTAACAACAGTCTCCTTTTCTACAGGCGACCTTTTGGCAAACACACCATAAAGCTGAAAAATACTTAAGACCTTGAGTAATGGAGAACTTAATAATGTGCTATGCTGTTTGCCATTATCTTGTTAATTTCACATTTTTGTAGAGATTTTAAATCATTGAAAAACAGCAATCTATCTCAAACATTGCGTCATTCACACCACTTAGCACAAGTAATGCAACTAACTGATGAAATCACGACTGATTTTGTTAACAAACCTGAAGGCCTCTCTCCTTAGGTAACTCCTTGTTCTGTATGGCATGGAGTTTCAGGCTCCACCTGTGATTCGTTCTAGTGATGGTCAGAAGGAGGAAAGGCAGGAAGACGGGCCCAGAACGCGGCCGTGAGGGACCGCAGAGAGGACACGAGCCCACACAGGAAGGATGCCAGCTCCGACAAGCAGACGCCTGTCACGGAGACAGGGACAGACGCCGCCCGCCCAGGCCGGCTCCCCCACCCACACGGCACGGCCTGAATTTTCCCTAAGATGATTCTTCAGCTTGCTGCTATAATTCAGCTCAAAGCTTGCTCTCCCCACGGACTGGTACCACTTGGCTTGACTTGCCCACACCGCTATGTCCACGGCCATCCTGGGCCTCATAGCGTTGTTGTGACCGGGCCTCAGCATTGTCAAATATATGGAGAAGCCGCAGAAATGAGGCTCATGGTCACCTAGGGTCAGGGGCAGCCAGGTCTGTTCCTGGAGGTCTTTTCCAGCTTGAAGTCCACAATTTTACACATGCTGCTTAACGTATGCCCACTGCGCACTGACGCACCTCTCCTCCACCCCCTCTGCCCTCAGCCTCCAGCACGGAACCCAGGCACGTGCTGCAGCTTGACCAGCCCCTCCTGCACTGTCCGGACTAGTTTGTCTAGACGTGAGGACAACCACCTCTGTACCTCTGTCCATGGTTCCCAGGCTACCACAGAGGGCTTGGTTTAGGAATAAGGGCTTTGTTAACACCCCATGGGGTCCTAGTTGCAGAGGGACGTTTAGTGATGGACTCTTTGGAAATGCTCCTTGTCACCCAGGAAGACACAACCTGTTTGCTCTGAAGAGGCTGCTGGGGCCTTGCTCTTACCTGAGTCTTGTGGAGAGATTATTCTCCGTCTAGAAGAAGAATCTGCTTTCCATCACAACTCACTCGCTGGGAAGACTCAGTGCCTTCTGGACTTTCCCCGTGTGGCAGGCGAGCTCTGCCATAGCCTTGCTCCCTCAAGAGCCTGCCGAGACTGATAAGGTAGAATGGGCTTATATGGTAGAGCAGGGGAAGTTACATCTGAGGATAAGTTTCCTAGGGGGCAAGCCATCCCTGTCATGGCCCCTTCTTTCAAATTCTCCCTCAGATTCAACTTGACGTCACTTGCACCATGCATTCTATAAGGGCTCTGCTCTTTCTCCCCAGACATTGAGAGGAAAACCTTGTTCTCCTTTGGCTGGGAAGATATCCCTGATGTTTTGTTAATTAGTGTCTGAGGAGTTAGCCAATAATTGGGGTAGTGTGTCAGCTTGAAGTACATGCAATTACTGGTAAATCCTACAGAACCAGAAAACCAGAGGATTGGACCAGGAATGGGGAATGTGGTCACTTTGGGGTAGGCGGAGGATGCCATAAAATCAGAATGGAAGAATAATGTATCACAAATAATTCAGTTAGAGTGTGGGCACTAAACAGCCTTCAGCACGAAGCTCAGCCACTCACTGCCTGTGTGTCTTTGAGCAGGTTACCTGACCTCTCTGTGCATCACCCGTGTGAGCAGAAAAGTATAGGAGGCACTGGTATTGCCCTCCACAGTCTGTTACATCCAAAATGACTTCATTTTTGTAAAGCACTCAGAACAATGCCTGGCACAGAGCGATAACTTTGAGTCATTTTCTTTTACCCATGGTCTCAGCTTCCTCTTCTATCTGTCACATGGAAGGGATGGGCAGAAACGTCTTTGGCAGACAGTCAGCATGAAGTGGCACGAGTGTTAGTTCATGAGCTGCAGTTAAGGGATAGTAGCAGGAGCCATGCATAGTGACTCCTTGGACAGTTATTTTTCCTCTGTAGGTTTTGGCTTGATCACCTCTGGCCATTGATTCTAAATGCCATGAGGTGGCATCATTTTAGAGGTTTAATTTTTATGTTCTGGGATTCTAGGAAACATTGTGTCTGGAGTTAGAGGTAGGAGAGAGGGCCTGCCCCAAGGAAAGGCAGGGAGACGGTACTTGGGCCAATGAGGTGTGACAACTCCTCATCCCAGGTATTGCTCGGCTGTGCTCTCTCCCACCGAGAGGCAGATGAAGGATGTAGGACATGTTAGGAGCTGTCTTGACATCTAGCTGGGATTTTTTCCAGAGGTATAGGGGCTAAATATCTGTGAAGTTGGGGAAACAAAGAGATGGAGTGCACAGTTTAGGGCTGAGAAAATGCTAGCATAATGCATATGGAAACTCTCTTGACTGAGACTGACGCAGGATCCCTTTCACAGTGTGCTTATCAGCTTCCCCACCCCCCTTCAGATATCTGTCCTGCCAGTCTTACTGTCAGCAGCCCATTACCCAAAACATCAACGTGCCCCATGAAGGAGTTATGTTTTCCAGTTTGATGATAGAGGGGGAAAGAGAAGGAGATGGGTGAGATGCTGGAAAGTTTGCAGAAACACGTGTCACTCCTCCATTGTCCATTTTGATGTGTGAAATGTAAACATGATGGCTGGAGCCCTGGCAGCCATATTTGTCCTTGAAACACCTTGGTGATGAAAAGGCACACTAGGAGCTGTGGGTCATTTGCAGGAACCAGGGCATCTGAGAATCACAGTGTGCCGTAGGCTGTTGCCCCCCCCAGCTCCTCGGACATGAGCGTGATAACTGCACTCTTGTCCGTAGCATGGATTTGGGTTTCACGTTTTAGAAAGATGAATCTTGTCCTGACACACTTTAAAGAAGATTTTCTCAAATTTATTTCTTAACACTATTCTATTATGGGGTGTAATAATGCTGTTATATTAGTAATTCAGCTTCCGGGAGAACGTGATCTGGGGCACTGTGGGTAAAATTGCTGTGTTTCCAGAATCTCTTGCACGGCCTTAGTGTATCTCCATATCAATTGGTGTTTCCAAGGGGTGGAGAGGAGCAGTCCCTCTCCATATCAGTAGGGGATTCCAGGGGCAAACGAGGGCATATCTGGACCAGAGAGGTTGGGTGGGGTCCCTTCTTCTGCAGCTGGGTTGTGAGAGACACGGGAGAGCAGAAGTGGACAACTGCTTGTAAGAAGTAAATGGGTTTCTCTCACTTTATTTCTCCCTTTGATTGATTTCGGTTTCAAAGGTATTCTGCCCCGGGATAGTGCCCCTGGAGTCACAAGCAGTCTGTCATGATATCCTATAACAGACTAATAATTGAACTAACAGTGAACAAGTGAATACATTTAATGATCGAGAAGGGATCCTGAAGACTTAAGGTGACCATAGTTATTAGAGGAGAAGTCTTGTTCTGCTTGGAAAGAACTGGAAGTGTCTCTTGTAGAGGTGTGATGTGCATTGCCAGGATTTCTGGGATTTCATGTTATTTTAGTTGTTAAGATTAAAGGAGAGAAATATTTGCGGTGATAACCCCAAGGACCATCCCTAGACCACTAGTCATCTCACATGTGACCAGTAGGTGGTGCTGTTGGAAAGTGGACTTTTGTGGTCGGATTAACTGGATTCAAGCCACTGCACCCAAGCGCCAGCCCCTGGACTTTGAACGAGTCACCGAAGTTTTCTGAAGTTCAGTTTCCTCATCTGTAAAGTAGAAATAATAATATCTGACCTCTGGGTTGTTCTGAGAAACCCGAATAACATGTGAAGTAGTATAGTTCCTCATACAAGGTTTAATAAGCGGTAGTCAACGCTTCCCTCCTTCCTTTCCGTTCTTTCTGTTTTCTTTCATTTCCTCGACCCATCAGCAGTTCTGAGGGAATTCTTACCGTGTGCCATGCAGCATGACAAGTGGCGATAAACAGTGCAAACAGAATTACTTGGCCTTCAAGGGAACTCCTGGGTGACGGAAGCGTCCTGTCACTCAGTAGGAATGGTCGCCACAGCCTGTGTTTGCAAAAACTCACTAAATGGTGTATTAAAATAGATGAATTTTGTTGTATGTGAATTTTACCTCAATAAAGATGTAAAATTTATCTGGGCTTATGTGGTGCTAAGAGAATGGGACAGACAAACAAACATTAAGTGAATCATCGTGTGACTACAGAAACACAAGTGTGGGAAGGAGAAGAATGGGCACTAAGAGAACGCTTCGAGAAGGATCTGCTGGTTGGAAGAGGCGGCGGGCCAAGGGCATTTCCTGCCTGGACATTGAATCAGTATCTTAATGAAGTTTAATGCCTTCTGGGATGTCCACTGGCGCATTGGTATAGGTGACAGTCACGTTTCTGGGCTGTGTCTGTCTTGAACCCACAGGATGTTGGCACTGACCTGTCTTCTGTAGGACATTCGACCTGTGCGATGCGGTGATGGAGTTTGTTGCCCTTCAGAGCCTTCCACCTGCCCGATAGAAGGATGATATCCGAGGAGCCACTATGATTCACTGATGGTATAGTGAGACCTTTACTGTGTTTATGGACAGGATCTTTGTTCAGGAATAAACAGAAGATGACTAGACCATGATTCAATAGCAACTCTGATCTGGTCTCTTTGGCATCTATTCTAATCAATTAAAATTAAAAGTAACATTTTCCTTTTCTGATCACCAGATTGATGTCTCAGTGAAAACCACACTAGCAGGAAAGTCATGATCTATTGTGATGAATCTAAAGCTGCTTCACGCCGGTCCCTTGAGCGTGAATCGGTGGCATGGCTTTCATTTCTGCACGGTATTAAACATAAAAAAGATGTTTTGTTGTTAATGACAGAAAAGTGATGGATTGCTTGAATGGGAAAAGAAATCCATCAGAAAATAAAATTTGATTCACAATTACTACATTTTCCAATAAGCCAAACAGGGAAAAACATACAGGCTTATAAGATAATGACTGGAAATGAAAAAATACAAATTTGAAAAATTAAAGATAAGATTTTAGAAAAAGAAAAAAGAGAATAGAGACTGATAAAGGAACTAGAATGGTTAAATAGCACCCTTTATGAGAGGCATAGTATGACGACCTATTATAATGGGCTTTGGTTTGTGTTTCTGAGACACTACCCCTGTGGGGACATTGTCAGACCATTTGAGGGTATGACCTTGAGTTATGACACTTTCTGTTTGCTGATGGCATATAACTAATACAGTTATTTGTGTGTGTGGATTTATTTTTTTATTTTTTTATTAAAGTATTATTGATATACAGTCTTATGAAGGTTTCACATGAAAAACAATGTGGTTACTACATTCACCCATATTATCAAGTCCCCCCCATACCCCATGCAGTCACTGCCCATCAGTGTAGTGAGATGCCACAGAGTCACTACTTGTCTTCTCTGTGCTACACTGTCTTCCCCATGATCCCCCCCACACCATGTGTACTAATCACAAAACCCTTCAATCCCCTTCTCCCTCCCTCCCAACCCACCCTCCCCACCCCTCCCCTTTGGTAACTGTTAGTCCCTTCTTGGAGTCTCTGAGTCTGCTGCTCTTTTGTTCCTTCAGTTTTGCTTCGTTATCACACTCCACAAATGAGGGAAATCATTTGATACTTGTCTTTCTCCGCCTGGCTTATTTCACTGAGCATAATACCCTCTAGCTCCATCCATGTTGTCACAAATGGTAGGATTTGTTTCTTTCTTATGGCTGAATAGTATTCCATTGTGTATATGTACCACCACTTCTTTATCCATTCATCTACTGATGGACACTTAGGTTGCTTCCATTTCTTGGCTATTGTAAACAGTGCTGTGATAAACATAGGGGTGCATATGTCTTTTTGAGTCTGAGAACTTGTTTTCTTTGGGTGGAATGCCTAGGAGTGGAATTCCCTGGTCAAATGGTATTTCTATTTTTAGTTTTTTGAGGAGCCTCCATATTACTTTCCACAATGGTTGAACTAGTTTACATTCCCACCAGTAGTGTAGGAGGGTTCCCCTTTCTCCACATCTTCACCAGCATTTGTTGTTCCTAGTCTTTTCTATGCTGGCCATCCTAACTGGAGTGAGGTGATATCTCATTGTGGTTTTAATTTGCATTTCTCTGATAATGAGCGATGTGGAGCATCTCTTCATGTGCCTGTTGGCCATCTGAATTTCTTCTTTGGAGAACTGTCTGTTCATATCCTCTGCACATTTTTTTATTGGGTTATTTGCTTTTTGCTTGTTGAGGCATGTGAGTTCTTTATATATTTTGGATGTTAACCCCTTGTTGGATATGTCATTTACAAATATATTCTCCCATACTGTAGGAGGCCTTTTTGTTCTACTGATGGTGTCCTTCACTGTACAGAAGCTTTTTAGCTTGATGTAGTCCTATCGTTAGTGTGTAGGAATGCAACAGATTTCTGTGTATTAATTTTGCATCCTGCAACTCTTTGTGTTGTCTGATCGCCGTGGCGAGGACCTCCAGTACTATGCTGAATAAAAGTGGGGAGAGTGGGTATCCTTGTTTTGTTCCCGATCTTAAAGGAAAAGCTTTCAGCTTCTCGCTGTTAAGTATAATGTAGGCTGTGGGCTTGTCATATATGGCCTTTATTATGTTGAGGTACTTGCCCTCTATATGTATTTTATTGAAAGTTTTTATCATGAATGGATGTTGAATTTTGTCAAATGCTTTTTCAGCATCTATGGAGATGATCATGTGGTTTTTGTCCTTTCTTTTGTTGATGTGGTGGGTGATGGTGATGGATTTTCGAATATTGGACAATCCTTGAATCCCTGGAATAAATTCTATTTGATCATGATGGATGATCTTTTTGATGTATTTTTTAATTCAGTTTGCTAATATTTTGTTGAGGATTTTTTCATCTATGTTCATCAGGGATATTGGTCTGTAATTTTCTCTTTTTGTGGTGTCTTTGCTTGGTTTTGGTATAGAGTGATGCTGGCCTCATAGAATGAGTTTGGAAGTTTTCCCTCCTCTTCTACTTTTTGGAAAACTTTAAGGAGGATGGGTTTTAGGTCTTCACTAAATGTTTAATAAAATTCAGTGGTGAAGCCATCTGGTCCATGGGTTTTGTTCTTAGGTAGTTTTTGATTACCGATTCAATTTCATTGCTGGTAATTGGTCTGTTCAGATTTTTTGTTTCTTCCTGGGTCAGCCTTGGAAGGTTATATTTTTCTAGGAAGTTGTCCATTTCCTCTAGGTTATCCTGTTTGTTAGCATATAATTTTTCATAGTATTCTCTAATAATTCTTTGTATTTCTGTGCTGTCCATAGTGATTTTTCCTTTCTCATTTCTGATTCTGTTTATGTGTATAGACTCTCTTTTTTTCTTGATAAGTCTGGCTAGCCATTTATTTATTTTGTTTATTTTCTTAAGGAACCAGCCTCTGCTTTCATTGATTCTTTTTATTGTTTTATTTTTCTCGATTTTATTTACTTCTGCTCTAATCTTTATTATGTCCCTCCTTCTACTGACTTTGGGCCTCATTTTTTCTTCTTTTTCTAGTTTTGTTAATTGTGAGTTTAGACTGTTCATATGGGATTGTTCTTCTTTCCTGAGGTAGGCCTGTATTGCAATATACTTTCTTCTTAGCATGGCCTTTGCTCCATCCCACAGATTTTGCGGTGTTGAATTATTGTTGTCATCTCTCTCCATATATTGCTTGATCTCTGTTTTTATTTGGTCATTGATCCACTGGTTAGGAGCATGTTGTTAAACCTCCATGTGGTTGTTGGATTTTTCATTTTCTTTGTGTAATTTATTTCTAGTTTCATACCTTTGTAGTCTGAGAAGTTGGCTGGTACAATTTCAATCTTTTTTAATTTACTGAGGCTCTTTTTGTGGCCTAGTATATGAACTATTCTTGAAAATGTTCCATGTGTACTTGAGAAGAATGTGTATCCTGCTGCTTTTGGGTGTAGAGTTCTGTAGATGCCTCTTAGGTCCATCTGTTCTAGTGTGTTGTTCAGTGCCTCTGCCTCCTTACTTATTCTCTGTCTGGTTGATATGTCCTTTGGAGTGAGTGGAGTGTTGAAGTCTCCTAAAATGAATGCATTGCTGTCTATTTCCCCTTTTAATTCTGTTAATATTTGTTTCACATATGTCGGTGCTCCTGTGTTGGGTGCATAGATGTTTATAATAGTTATATCCTCTTGTTGGACTGACCCCTTTACCATTATGTAATGTCCTTCTTTGCTCATTACTTTCTTTGTTTGAAGCCCATTTTCTCTGATAGAAGAACTGCTCTCCCTGCTTTTTTCTCCCTATTATTTGCATGAAATACCTTTTTCCATCCTTTTCCTTTCAGGCTGTGTATGTCTTTAGGTCTGAAATGAGTCTCCTGTAGGTAGCATAGAGATGGGTTTTGTTTTTTTATCCATTCAGCTGTCCTTTGTCTTTTGATTTGAGCACTCAGTCCATTTACATTTATGGTGACTATTGATGGGTATGTACTTACTGGGGTTTGTTACTTGTTTTCTGGTTGTTTTTGTAGTTCCTCTTTTCCTTTCTTATCCTCTTCTATTGTGATTTGCTGTTATTTTAGTGTTACACTTGGATTCCTTTATTTTTATTTTTATGTGTCTTTAAGTGCTTTAGGTTTGTGGTTATCATAAAGTTCATAGTTTCCTAAATAAATTAACAGTCTTTATTAAGTTGATCATAACTCATTTTGAAACACATTTTCTAAAAGTACTAATGTTTTATTCTTCGTCCTCCATACTTCATGTAAAAGATGTCATAATCTACATCTTTTGTGTATCCCTTGACCAATTTTATTCATAGTTGATTTTACTACTTTTGGTTTTTGTTTCTTATGTGTTTTTAAGAAATTTGTCTACTGCCTTTACTGAAGATTTATTTTCTCTGATGAAAAATAGTCCTTAGAATATTTAACCTAAAGAAGTGTAACATATCCTGTAAGGCTGGTTTAGTGGCAGTGAATTCTTTTAACCTTCATTTATCTGGGAAACTATTAATCTGTCCTTCAGTTATGAATGATAACCTTGCCATGTATATAGTTCTTGGTTGTAGATTTCTCCCTTTCAAGAATTTAATGTTTCTGGCCTGTAATGTTTCTGAGTGAGTCTCAGAGGTAGTGGCTCGTGTCACACAGAGGGCACACAGAAGCTACCTGTGGGGATCAGACATTTCTTTCCCTGAGTAGACTGTGCAAAACTCTGCTTTGATTGTTACATGTAATTAAACCTCTGGTTAAAAAATAAAGGAGAGGACCTACACTGCTGATGGGAATGTAGCTCGTTCAACCATTGTGGAGAGCAGTATGGAGGTTCCTCAAAAAACTAATAGAAATACCATTTGACCCGGGAATCCCACTCCTTGGAATTTACCCAAAGAATACAACTTCTCAGGTTCAAAAAGATATATGCACCCCTATGTTTATTGCAGCACTATTTACAATAGCCAAGAAATGGAAGCAACCTAAGTGCCCATCAGTAGATGAATGGATTAAGAAGATGTGGTACATATACACAATGGAATACTATTCAGCCATAAGAAGGAAACAAATCCTACCATTTGCAACAACATGGATGGAGCAGGAGGATATTATGCTCAGTGAAATAAGCCAGGCAGAGAAAGACAAGTGCCAAATGATTTCCGTCATTTGTAATGTAAAATAACGAAGCAAAACTGATGGAACAAAATAGCAGCAGACTCAGAGACTCCAAGAAGGGACTAGCAGTTACCAAAGGGGAAGGGTGTGGGAGGGCTGATGGGGATGGAGGGAGAAGGGGATTGAGGGGTATCATGTTTAGTACACATGGTGTGGGGTGTCATGGGGAAAACAGTGTAGCACAGAGAGGGCAAACAGTGAATCTGTGGAGTCTTGCTACATTGATGGACAGTGACTGCATTGGGGTGTAGGTGGGGACTTGATAATATGGATGAATGTAGTAACCACATTGTTTTTTCATGTGAAACCTTCATAAGAGTGTATGTCAATAATACCTTAATAAAAAAGATTTTTTTAAATAAAGAAGAGGAATGGTTATTCAAACAACCTGAATGATTTTATAAATCAGTTTTAAAAGACAATTTACTGTCTTTTCGACACTGACCATCTGCCTCTCAAATCAGAGATATTTAAGCAATGCCTGTCAGCATAAACCATATTTTCACTGAAGCCACTATCCTTCCTGCAATTGTGGGATGTTTTCATGAGAATGTTTGGATCTTTTACATCACTAAGTATAGCTCCTACCCTCTTGATGGGAATTTGCTTTTGGAAGAGGGAAGGAAACAGAAGCACCATACACACAGCAGTCCTTGAGCACAGGGCTGATGGATCCAACCTTATGCTACCTTGAGAGGGGGAAAGAATCAGATTCCAGTAGCATTTGCATAAGGGGATGCCTGTGAATCACAAGGAGATCTGCAGAGATCAACCTGCATATAATTAGGACTTTAAGTAAACTGTAATGTCCTTGCAGGGAGGGTCAGTGCACTTGCCTATTATTGCTTCTGTTAGAATGTTTGGCATAGTGATGAATACATAATATGTTCTTTGTACAATGTGTTGGTTTTGTAATAAGAGTAGAAAGTGGAAAAAGCTCAAGCTTATTGTAACCTACAGTTTTATAACCCTGACTCATCACTTATTACAAATGTTCATTCATGTGATGTTGTATCTCATGTGCCAGAACTAGGCTATGAGGAAGTAGATATATTAATAATGATTGATAAGCATTCGTCCATTTAGTCATCTGTCATTTTGTGCATGTATTTGTGCTCAGTCAGCACATGTTTACTGCATTCCTACCACACCCCACACCACACAGGATGCTAGGATGATGAGGGGACAAATATGAGACACAGAGAGAGTGCAGTGGAGTCTGATATGTGATGCACTTAGGATGAACTGGGAGGGTGCATCACTTGATCCCTGAAGTTTGGTTTTCTGCAGGAGATGGTGGCTGCTTAGAGTTTGAAGGATGAATATGCTACACACTAGAAGACAGGAAGGTGCTACAAGTAAAGGACAAAAGGCAGGTGCTAAAGCACATAGAAGATGGAATGTATTTTTAGTTTAACAGTTTGATGTGTTCGGATATACGGTCCCTACAAGCGGTGGTCATGGGCAAATGTTGGAGGCGCAGGCAAGAGCCAGGTGTTTAAACACCTTCCTCTAACATTAAGCTGCAGAACTTGGGCTTTATTCTCCCTGGCATGGAGAGGAAATGACTGTACTTAGGAAAGAGGGACATCAATGAAGCAGGTCATCTATTGCAGTTAAAAGTATGTCTCAGGAAAGAGACGGGGAAAGGCATTTCCATGGCCCCAGTGAGAAGTTGTGAGAACCTAGTGGGGAAATGAGGTGTGGATGAGGCAGAGAGATGGGATTCTGGAGATGTTAGAGGAGTAGAATTCTCCGGATTGGGGGTTTAGCTGGGAGTGAGAGATGAGGAGTGGATTTAACCGAGACTTCATCCCTGGTGTGCGGTTTGCCTTCCGGGATGTAGAAGAAGCCTGGTGGAGCTGGCGACTGAACAGTTCAGTTGTAACCACATGAACTGGCAATTAGCACCGCCTTTTCCCACGTCGGAAGGAAAGAGCTCAAGAATCATTATTTTCAGACTAAGGGAACAAATCCCATGAAGATAATGAAGTCACATTCCTCATGCCCTCTGAGACTGGAGCCCCTGGCACAGAAGGACTCATTAAATTTTTCCTAATAGACTCCAAGCTGTACAATGGGTCATTAAAAAGTTTGGTGTGCTTATGTGTGGGTTGGGCCCCTGAGGCGACAATTTCTGGCAGTGTTCCTCAGACACATCTCTCAGAGCGAGCTCGAGGGCTTGGGCGGGCATGGTGGCAGCCCCAGTGAGAGATACATGACAGGTCAGTGTGCTTGAATCTGGGGAAAGGCGATGACCGCCCGCCCCTGTGGGTTCTGCCCTATCTGACTCAATTCGGTGTCAGGGCAGTAAACCCATATGTACATCAAACGACACAACTGGACAGAAGTTCAACAGCTGATAAATTAAGTCAGTAAATTGTCCTTTTAAAACTGATTTATAAAATCACTGAGGTTGTTTGAATCAATCATTCCTAGTTTGTCACTGTAGATGCAATTAAATTAACTTTTATTATCATTCCTAATAGAAAGATTTCAAACAGTAAAAGAATCCTCATATATTTGCAATTATTTCTTTGGATTGTTTTAAATTTTATTTTTTCATTTGTCATAAGTACATTTGTAAAATTGTTGTGAACATTTTGTGAATTTTATATACGTAGATTTATGTAACTATCACCAAGATCAGGGTTTATATCCTAAACTCCCTGTATTATCTTTTTTTTAAGACAAGATTCCCCAATCCTAAACCCCAACAACCACCGACATGTTTCCACCACTGAACTTTTGGCTTTTTGAGTTTTGAGTGATCTAAAATCGATCATAAGACATCTTGGCTAGACTTATGTTGCCTTCTTTTAATGAGCGTGCCTTCGAGATTCGTGCACAATGGTGTCAATACTTCATTCTTAATTTTTCTAAGTAGAACTGTATTTTATGGTGATATCAGTTTGTTTATCCATTCACTGGTTGAAGGATATTTGTTTTTTTGTTCTAGTGTTGGGCAATTGTAAATAAAGCTACTATAAACTCTCGAATACAAGTTTCCAAGGGAACATGAGGCATTCTCTAGGTTAAATAATAAGGCATGGGACTACAGGGTCAGAAGGTAAGTGTATATTTATGAGAAAAATGCAAAACCGTTTCCTGGAGTGACAGGCCACATTGCATTTCACAAGCAATATGTCAGAGTTCCAGTTACACTGCCACTTAATCCGCAGTGGGTAGTCAGTATTTAATTGTAGTTTTAATAGGTGTGCAGTGGCACTTTTAACTTTCCTGATGTTTAATGATGATGAGCATCCTTTCATGTGCTTATTAGAACCAATACATCCTTTTAATTAAAATATTTGAAAGATCATTTTAACATTGAGATGTTTTATTTGTTTTCCTCCTGAAGTTTTGAGGGTCAATAATACGGAAAGAAGTCAGTTGATGAATGGGTGTTTTGTAAATATTTTATCCAAGCATGTGACTTGGCTTTTTACTCTCTTACCAGTGTCCTTCTAGAAGCAAGAGTTTTCGTTTAGATTAAATCCTATATATCAGTTTTTCTTTTTTATTAAAGTATACTTTGTGTACAATATGGTATTGGTTTCAAGTATACAACACAGTGATTCAACTGTTCCCCATTTTATTAAATCCACACCCCCACTAGTGTGGTTACTATCTGTCAACATAAAAAGATGTTACAAATCATTGACTATATTCTCCAAGCTGCACTTCGGTCCCTGTGACCAACTTATATTATAATCAAGATTTTTGTGCCGCTTATGCCCCTCAACCACCAAGGTGAGCAGCAGTCCCTTCTCAGTGTCTGTGAGTCTACTGCTGTTTTGTTCATTTTGTTTTGTTTTGTTTTTAGATTCCACAAATAAGATAAATCAAATTGTATTTATCTTTCCCCAGCTGGTTTATTTCACTTAGCATAATATCCTCTAGGTCCATCCATGTTGTCACAAATGGGAGGATTTCTTTCTTTTGTGTAGCTGAATAACACCCATTGTGTGTATTTACTTCTTTATCCATTCACCTATTAATTGACACTTTGGTTGCTTTCATATCTTGGCTATTGTAAATAATGTGGCAATAAACATAGGGATGCATATACCTTTTCAAAATAGAGATTTTGTTTTCCTTGGGTAAATTCCTAGGAGTTGAGATATTAGGTTATATGGTATTTTTAGTTTTAGTTTTTTGAAGAAACTCCACACTGCTTTCCACAGGGACTGCACCAGTCGACATTCCCACCAACAGTGTAGGAGGTTCCCTTTTCTCCACGTCATTCCCAACACCTGGCATTTCTTCTCTTCTGAGCAGTGGCTGTTCTGGCTGGTGTGCAGTGATATTTCACTGTGGTCTGGTTTGTATTTCCCTCATGATTAGTGATGTGGAGCATCTTTTCATGTGCCTGCTGCCCAACTGAATTTCTTTGGAAAAATGTCTGTTCAGGTCCTCTGCCCATTTATAATTGGGTTATTTCTTTTTGGGGGGTTGAGGCATATGCATTCATTATATATTCTGGATAACTCCTTATCAGATAAACTATTTAAGAAATATTGTTCCCTGCTGTACATTGCATTTTTTTTATAGTGTCCTTTGCTGTACATAGCTTTTCAATTTGATGTTGTTCCACTTGTTCATTTTTTATTTTGTTTCCCTTGCTTGGGGGATGTGTCCAGATACAAATTGCTTCTGCTTATGTTCAAGAGATTTTTGCCTCTGTTTCCTTGTAAGAATTTTATGGTTTCATGTCTTACATTTAGGTCTTTAATCCATTTTGAATTTACTTCTGTGTATGGAGGGTAGTTCTCCATTAGAGTAAACGGAAAGCACGTTATATCATTTTCCAATAAATGAAACCTATTCTTGCAGTTGGCGCGTGACCAAGGAGAGAGACCAAAGAGAAAAGCACGTAAATAGGGGATATTACCAGAGAGCACCCCCATGGGAGATAGAAACAACACAGGTCAGGTGAGTAAGTGATGGCCTTGACTTTGGGAAACCAGCGTCCTCGTTCTGTGGAGCTCTGCGGTCGGGTAGTGTGGGTGTGTGTCCTGCGTGTTCAGCAGTCACGGCCACCAACAGTGCCCAACACTTCAGAGCTGACAAATTCCATATTCTCTCCTCTGTACAGAAGAGGAAAGTCAGGTCCAGGGTATTCACTGGTTAGCTATTGACCGTGGAACTAAAGTCATCCTTTTCCAGATTGATTCACACTAGTGCGGGCAGATGGGGCGTTAGGGACTGAAGAAACTGGAGAACTGTGTTACCACATCTCCATTATTTAGGGTCTGGGACCCAACAGGGACCTACTTCATTGAGCCTTTGGGGATTGAGGAGTTTACCTGTGAGTAATCAGAATAAGAAAAGGATTGGCTTATCACAGTGGGCCTCGAATTTTAGCCCGATAGGAGGACGGCACCCCCAGAGTGTCTGACTCAGCAGGTGTGCGTGTCAAGACCTGGGAACGTGCACGTCTAACAGGTTCAGCGATGCTGTGCTGCTGGCCTGGGACCACACTGGGAGGACCCCTGCTGAATACCTTGCTATTCAAAGGACCAGCAAGAGTGGGGTCACCTGGGAGCCTGTTAGAAAGGCAGGATCTGATACAAATCAGAAACTGCACTTAATAGGCTCCTCCACTGATTGGCAAGGCAGGAAAGTTTAGGAAATGCTGTGGTGCATGTGTTCTCAAAAGTGAGTTAGGCAGACCCTAAATCTGAAATGGGGGTGTGACCCTCCTGCTTTAAATATATTTTTCTCATGCTTATGATTGAAACACAAAACAGTAATACAAAATTTAGAAATGAGCATAGGGAAATGAGACCCCTGAGCTGTGCCAATGGGTAATAACTTAAACTTTCTTAGCTTTGGTATCCTTATATGGGAAAAAAAAAGAGGTGAAATACATGAGCATTTAGTTTCTGAATTCAGCAAATACGTTTTCATGTGGATGAAAACTGAACAAAACCAGACACCTGTCCTTCATGCTGTGGGTGAGAGCCGTGGAGAACCAGCTGTTTCACTCCCACAGTCAGCCCACTGCCTGCCTTAAAGCCATCACTGAGGCCGCTTGTGCTCTGCGGCTGCAGGGGGTGGTGCAGGGGAGGAAGCGGGCCAGCTGGTCGGGCTCTGCCTCCTTCCTTCTGGCAACGTCCGCCTGAGAGCAACAGCGGAAAGAGCAATTCTCTACCTGCCTTGAATAACATCAACACTCTTGTATTTTCGTCATCATTCCTCTGCTTTTACTCTTTTTTTTTTCGAAGTTATCAGACCTGAGGAAAGACGTTTACCTTTGAATTTTACAGCTTGAGGAACAAACAGAAATTGTATGTCTAACTTTTCTTTTTTCCTTACAAGAGGCTTCCTTTTTGTGAGTTTGGAAGGGGACGAAGTATTGGGAGTCTGGAGATACGAGATTTCTGAGGACTAGAAAACGTCCCTACCCTGTCTCCTGTCTGATCCCACAGTCCTTGACTGGCCTTGGAAACAAAGTGAACCTAGAATGTTAGATTTATTCTCTCATGTTTCGACCTGACTTTCCCCACACTATGGGCATGTGTGTGCATAGGCACGTGCACGCGCGCGCGCGCGCGCACACACACACACACACACACACACACACACACACGCCTTTCTTTTCCCCTCCCCTTCAGAATGGTTCCTGCTTCTCTATCATGCCTGCCTCCAGCAGCTTGCGGTTGGTGAGGGCACAAGTCAGCGGTCAGATGCCCCGTCCTTCCTCACAGCACGCTCCTTTTTGTTCTGGTCAAGACTGCCCAGAGTGGGGTGAAAATCGGGGGCTGAGAAACAGAGTCACAGTCGGAGGATGGGAAACTGTCTCCTGAGAGAACACAGGTGGGTCCTGACCCTGGCAGCGCCTGCAGGTAGGAAGAGCAGGGAGGAGTCTGAGGGTGTGTGTTTGGGACGAGAAGGCAGCCATGCTTTAAGGATGGACTTGAAGACAGCACCCTCCACGAACACAGCGACCGCCCCAGTTCACTCCTTCCCTTGCCTTACTTTGGAAGCATGGCAGGTTGTCAGACTGAGAAGATAAAATACAGGATGCCAAGTCAGGCTGAATTCCAGATAAACAACTCCCTTTTTTAGTCTCAATAGACCCCATGCAATATATGAAGCATCATAGGAGGGGTCATACATTAAAAACTATCCGTCGTGTATGTGAAATTCAAACTTAACTGTGCGTCCTGTATTTTATATGGCGACCTTATTCTATGGCCACTCGGATCTCTCTGTACCTGTCTTTCCTCATCTGGGTATAGGGCTTCTCTTCCCATATTCATCGGCTTCATGGGGTTTGCATAGAGAACAGTTTCTTGAAAATTGTGGATGCAAAAAAATGCATTCAAAGGGTTTCGATTTAAGTATTGCCTTTTCTTGATGAGTTTGGTCCTATCTTCTTCAAATGCTTCTGAAGGTATAAAATGGGTGCGGACCACATCCTTTCTCTTACATCTTAAAGGATTGTCTCTATACCATCCTGCTTCCCATTCACTCCCCTGACTCCTTCCAGTCACATCATGTCATGTCAATCATATTCCATTCCATTATATTATTATACTACATTACATCACTAGAGGTTTTTAATTGAAATATAACACACCTATAACATTATATAAATTTAACGTGTACAAAGAATTTATTTTATACATATATAATTGCAGTATGATTACCACTGTAGTCTTGGCTAACCTCTCTATCATGTCACATAATTATCTTTCTTTTCTGTGGTGGGATCAATTAAGATCGAGTCTCATAGCAACTTTGAAGTTTATAATACTTTTAAGTATTTTGACTATAGTCGTTATGTTGTACATTAGATCCCCAGGATTTATTTACCTACTAGCTATGAGTTTGTACCCTAAACAACATCTTTCCAATTACCCCATCAGCCCCTGGTGATCCCCATTTCATTCTGTTTCTACAAGTTCAGCTTTTTTAGATTCCACATATGTGATACTTATTTCTCTCTTCTTACTTCACTTTTCATAATGCCCTCAAGGTATATATTCACACTGTCACAAATGGCAGAGAATCCACGTCTCTCATGATGAATAGTATTCCATTATATACAAATTAAATATATATAACACATGTATATATTATATACATACACACACACACACACACACACACACACATATACATATATCCCCGATCATCCATGGACAGACACAGGTTGTTTCCATATCCTGGCTATTATGAATAATGTTGTAATCACACAGAAGGGCAGATATCTCTTGAGATCCTGTTTTCATTTCCTTTGGATCCAAAGGTGGGATTTCCAGATCATATAGTAGTTATATTTTTAATTTTTAAAACTGTTTCCAATAGTGGCTGAACCAATTTACATTCCCACCAGCAGTGTACAAGGGTCCCTTTTTCTTCACATCCTCACCAACACTTGTTATGTCTTGTCTTTTGGATCATGGCCATTCTAACAGGTGTGAGGTGATAGCTCACTGTGGTTTTGATTGCATCTCCGTGATGATCAGTGATGCTGAATACCTTTTCATGTACCTGTTGGCTCTTTGCATGTGTTCTTTAATTCAAGTAGATTGGTCTTCTCATGACAAACTCTTATCAGATACTCCTGTATTACAAAGGGTGCATTCCGTTCCTACTGGCTTACATCTAAGTGCAGACCACTTGTTCTGGAATTTAAGGTACCATGTATTCTGTTTTACTCTCTCTGACATCTAATTGTTTCCTACATGCTAGGGAGTCTCTCAAGGCAGTTGGTGCTTTGAATGTAATCCTTGCAGCCCCTAGGATTTCCTAGAATTTATCACTAAGCAGGGATTTAAAGAATGTGCACTAAAGTTTAATTAAATATACTTTTCTGCCCTTTCTGCCATAAATATATTATATGGAGCTTCACCCTCATCAATCTGACTACTTGCTAATTTTGATTTCAAGCTGGTGCTTGGCAGCCAGAACTCTTGCTCCAAAGTTCATTTTTGACCATGTTTATTTGTCAAAGTTTTCATTCTACAGTTTACTGGCCAAATGCTATACCTTCCTTATCTCTACCAGGAGTCATTTTGCTATTCCATGAGTTGTAAATGGTTTACATACATTCACAACACTAACCAAATTCTGCCCAGATCATGGAAACGTGTATAAATGCTCCACCTTATGGGTTCCTTGTTCAGAAGGACAGTGTCTTCAAACACTGAAAATCCCTGAAGCTCTTGCTGATTTTCAGTGGAAAGAAGGTCCCTGATGGATGTGTTCTGGCTGGTATGAAGGAGCACATATGCTTGTCATTCAAGAAAGCAGATTTACCAGCTACCTACTTGGAAATACTGAGATTTAAAGGAGGTTTCCGTCTTCAGTTGTTTCCCTCTCTGCACTGATTTAAAATTTTTCTGAAGTGTACCTGTTACTATATCTGATAGGGTCAGTGATACTTTGGTAACAGCCATGGACCCTTCGTAATTGGTAAATGTTAAAGCAGCAAAAGGAGGCTGATTCATTCAACCATGTTGTAAACAAAGCCATTTAGAGATGGATGCGCCTTGATTTGCTCACATCTGTGGCTGTGAAGGTCTGTTATTCTGCTTTTCAGCCATTGCTCTCTTTTTCGGGTCCTATATCTCACTGTCTGGAGAAATCTGTCAGATTTCAGTTCTGTTTTAGAATCCAAGCAGACATGCAGAGGAAAGAGGAGGACGTCGCCCCAGGAGGGCCACGATCGGCATCTGTGAACAGAGCCCTGCCAGCCCGGGGTCTTCTCAGTCAGGCTCCCATACCCGTCAAGGCAGCCAGGGCCAGTGACACTCAAGGACCTCACCGGGCTGAGCAAAGGATTCCACTTACATTGACAATAATGACTAATAATCATCTCAGGAGTTCTCTTTTTCCCACACAGTCTTAAGAAGTTCATGGAATTATCTCATGATGTTTCCATAACTACCATGCAGTGTGGTTATCATTATTATCCTCGTGTACTATGAGCTTGGGAAAATACAATATTAAATATAAAAATGGGTCACATAGTTGGATAAATTTATTGATTTGTGATGGGAGGTATTTTATCCTCAGTAAGCAAAATATGGGTAATCTCCATCTATATGGGAAATCTCCATCTAGAGGGCTCTTTTTATTGGTGAACTAGGTAAGCAGCATTGCTTGGAGGCCATACAGATAAGAGGGAAATGGATGCTTTCTAATGATACTTCACTGGAAAATCACAAAGCTGGATTCAGGTTGTATTTGACCCTGGCCCTGCTTTTCCTGTGACCCCGAACAAGTGTGTTGGTTTCTCTGAGTACATGTCCCCATGTCCACAGTGGGGATAAGAATATTGCCAGATACTAGGCTTAATTGTGAAGATAAAATGAAACAATGCAGTTATGTTAGCAGGGACATAATAGGTGATTAATCAGTGATAGCTGTTAGTTTAGGGCTCTGAAGTTGACCCTGTTTTAGGTTCTTGAGCTGCAGTTTTTCATTGGAGTTATTTGTCTCACAAGGAACCTCATTCAATGCATTGCAGATATGACAGAACAAGAAGGAAGAGTTCCACCTCTGGAGCTTATTCTAGCAGAAGCAAGGGGTTGCAAATAATTACATAAATCATGCAATTTAGATAGTCCTGACTACTATGAATAAAATGCAGCAGAGGGAGGGATGTGCGGTCCTTGAGGGGAAACCTGATTAATTGAGAATGAGCAGGACAGGCAAACATTTGTGAGGTTAGCATCCAGGGAGATATGCAAAGGTCCTGAGGAGGGTCTAAGTATGGTGTGTGTTTGGAGAGAGTGCAGGAGTGTGTAGGTTAAGGAGATGAACTGAGTCTCTACACTCCACACACCATAGCTAGTTGTCCTACACTTGTTGTTTTCCTCTAAGTTTTACTGAGTTATAATTTGTATGCAAAAAATTGTAGGTATTTAAGTATACATTTTGTTGAGTTTGGACATATGTATACTCCTGTGATATCATGACCACAATCAAAGTACTAAGCATATTATTGCCTCTAGTTTCCTCATGTTCTTTGTGTGTGTGTGTGTCTGTGTGGTCAGAACACTTAACATCAGATCTGTCCTCTTAACATATTTTGAAGTGCACAGTGCCTTAACTGTAGATACTATATTGTACAAAAGAACTCAGGAACCTATTCACGTAGCAAAACTGAAATGTTACATACATTGAGCAACAATTCCCCATTTCCCTCTCTTCCCAGCTCCCAGCAACCACTACTCTACTCTGTTTCTATAAGTCTGATTTGAATATTCCGTTCTACCTGTAAGTGAGATCATGCAGCGTCTGGGCTTCTGTGCCTGGCTCACTTCACGGAGCATGATATCCTCAAGGTTAATCTATGTTGTTGCAAATGGTAGGATTTCCTTCTTTTTATGGCTGCATAGTATTCTTCTTTATGTATGTGGCCATGTGCAAACGCCTGAGGAGGCTCTATCTTCTTATCCATTCTTCCCTGGATGGGCATTTGGGCTATTTCCATATTTGGCTATTGGATATAATGCTGCAATGAATGTGGTAGTACAGATGTCTTTGAACTTCTGATTTTGGTTTCTTTGGATATATACCCAGAAGCAGGATAACTAGATCATATGGTTATTTGATTTTTAATTTTTTGAGAGGTCTCCATACACTTTCCATAGTGCCTGCACCATTGGATTCTGACCAATGGTACACAGGTTTCCAGTTTCTCCACCTCACCATCAATTTCTATTACAGTTTTTTATAACAGTCATCCTAACAGGTGTGAGGTGGTATCTCGCTGTGGCTTTGATCTGCATTTTCCTGATAACTTGAGCATCTTTTTGTGACCTGTTGGCCATCTGCATATCTTCTTTGGAGATGCAGGGAAAATGACACAATTGTCCTCAAAGAGTTGAATTCAAACATGTTCTGTAATGTAAAATGCTTCCCTCTCTAAGGTTAATCAATATTCATGGAAAGTTAATATAAAATAGCACTTTCGACCTTAAGAAAAAAATTAAACGTAGAAGGGAGACTACAGTGGATACCGAGTAAAAACATTGACAAACCACTTCAAGAAACATTGTTCTTAATCACTGTGTTGTAGCTTTAAAAAATTAGAGATTATATGGTTCATAGTGGATAACTTGTCAAAGTCACTTTTGCTATTAAGGGATGACACCACAGTGTTGTAACTTTCTTTTTTAAGGCTCTACAGAGCATGATGATTTAATACATGCATACACTGTAAAATGGCTACCATTGTGTAATTTCTGATGTCAAGCCAAGTGTCATTCCCATTACACAACAGCCTGTTTTTCAAATAGGGAGGGTGTTGTTGTGTTCTAGTCAGAAGCACAAATACGTGCTGAAGAAGCGAGAGGAAGGAAGGAGTGGGCTCTGGTTTGGAATGGCTGGAAAGAAGGACATGTTTGAGGAGCTGCTCTCTGGATTGCCCTGCCAATGCTGGCAGGCAGGAAAGACTTCCCGAACCCAAGGGATGCGTGTGGGAATGCATAAGAACTGGAAGTGTGTGGGGTTCCAGGAGTGACAACCACTTGGCAATCACTGGAGCTTACTGGGGGAGGGTAAAGCCAGCAGGAGACGCTGAGAGCAACGGTGGCGTTTGATGATGAGCGGTCTTCAAGGGCCCAAGGGCGGAGCCATGCAGTGGACGTGGGTGGGCTGGAGACAGATGGAATGTGGCTTGTATTTTAGGCAGAAACATCTGTTCTCAGTGCATAAGGTGGAATGAAAGAGAAAAATGAACAAATAAATTCTTAAAAGATATCAAGCAAGAGATGGGGAAGGGCTGACATTGCAGGAACTACCAAAATGAAAAAAGAGGTTCCATGAAAGGAAATGCACCTCCAGGGATCCACCCTGGTGTCTGGCAGTCCCTGACGTCACAGATGCGGCACGACGCATGGCTCACATTGTAGCTCAAGCAAAATTTAAGTTTACTTAAGATCTCATGGGGATCACTCTGCCATTCGATAGCTCTGGAATATGCTGTGCGTGTCTGGAGACGGAGAAGACGCAGAACCAGGAAGAGCAGCTGTAGCTCCTAGGGGAGGTGGTGCTGGAAACTCAACTTCCTCCTGCAGCGGCTGAATGTCCTTCACATCTACCAGATGGAGGAAGCAGAACTGATAAGAAACAGACACTCCACCCACCTCATAAGTCACTTTCCTTTCTTTAAGATAACATGTCTCACTCTCTCCAGGCTATGCGACTTGCACCAAACGCTTTCTGGATTTTAGTCTCATTCTAGTCTAAAGGAGCTGATTGGAGGAGAATGACACTTGTTGAGCCCCTGAAGGGTGTGGTTGACCTCAGTCCTCATAACGAAACTCTGAAGGAGGCATTGCTATCTCATTTGTGCAAGTTTTGAAATTTAGGGTAATAGGTGTTCAGTCTCACAATTAAAGTTTAAGTCACTAGACATGAACAGAGCAAGACTACAAAGCCTGCAGGCCTCTGCTCACGTAGAGACCTTCCACAGGACGCCTTTGCAAAGGGAGAATGAGCCCGTGATTTCCCAGGGTGTGAGCCTGCCAGTGGTTCTCAAGGGGAACAAGGAGGGTGCCATGCAGACTTCTCCCTGTTGCTCAAATGTAGGTTTCATCATTAAATGGATAATAGGGAGAGTTTCTCCCACTTGAAAACCTGCAGCTGACACACACATTAAATCTAGAATGCATGAATTCTCTCCACCTCTCCATTGTGGGGTTATGGATATGCTATCCCCAAATATGGCACCTGGCATAGTAAATATCTTAGACTGAAGGAGTTTGAGAAAACGGCAGGAGCTGGAAGTTCACTTTGGTCCTACCCTGTACCTTGCCCTTCCCTGAAAGTAGGAGACGACTTTCCCATGGGAAAGGTATCTTCCTAGTACCATGAGGAAGGAGATTTCCTTATCACAAGACACAGCAAATTTAGGGTCAAGAAGGCTTCATTAACAGTCCTAGTTATCCACCATTTACTACTCCTAGCTCAAACCTCTCTTCCTTGTCAGTTCTGTACAAATTTATCATTTCTTTGTCTAAAAGGCATAAAATCTTGCTCTGGTTACTTCTTTGCACCTTCATTCTCTTGTGAAGGCTCCCACATACATGTAAAATTCAGTAAAACTTGTATGCTTTTCCTTGATAATTTTTTTAATTGAACTGTCATTGACATATAATCTTATATTGGTTTCAAATATACAACACAGTAGTTCAACAGTTACGCACATTACTAATTCTCACCCCACTAGCGCAGTTACTCTCTGTAAACACAGGAAGAAGTTACAGAATCACTGGCTGTATCCTCCAAGCTGTACTACATCCCCGTGACCAACTTATATTATGATTGAGAATTTTTGTACACTTTTACCCCTCACCATCCTCAGGCACTCACCCCAGCCTTTCTCCCATGATAACCACCAGACACTTCTCAGGGTCTATGAGTCTACTGCTATTTTGTTCATTTAGATTTACTTTGTTTTTAGATTTTACATGTAAGGGAAATCATATGGATTCGTCTTTGCCTGGCTTATTTCACTGAGCATAATATCTTCTAGGTCCATCCATGTTGTCACATGGCAGGATTTATTTCTTTTTCATGACTGAATAATATTCCACCATGTATATGTACGACTTCTTCTTTATTCATTCATCTATTGACAGACACTTTGGTTGCTTCCATATCTTGGTTGGTGTAAATAACATGACAGTAAACATAGGGGTGCATATATCTTTTCGAATCAGGGATTTCATTTTCTTCAGGTAAATTCCTAGAAATGGAATTTCTGGGTCATAAGGTATTTGTATTTTTAGTTTTTTTTTGAGGGACCTCCATACTGCTTCCCACTGTGGCTGCACTACCAGCAGTGCAGGAGGGCTCCCCTTTCACCACATTCTCACCAACACTTGTTGTTTGTCTCTTGGATAGTGGCCATCGTAACTGGTGTGAGGTGATATCTTGTTTTGGTTTTGATTTGCATTTCTCTGATGATTAGTAATGTGAGGCATCTTTCCATGTGCCTATTGGCCAACTGTATTTCTTCTTTGGAGAAGTGTCTGTTCAGGTCCTCTGCCCATTTTTTAATTGGGTTATTTGTTTTTTGGGGGGTTGCGTTATATGAGTTCTTTATATATTTTTGACATTAACCCCTTAGCAGATTAGTCATTTTAAAATATATTCTCTCACACCGTAGGTTGCTTTCTTGTGCTGCTGATGGTGTCCTTTGCTGTACAGGAGCTTTTTAGTTTGATGTTGTCCCACTTGTTCATTTTTACTTATGTTTCCCTTGTCTGAGGAAATGTGCTCAGAATAAAATTGCACATTCTTATGTTCAAGAGATTTTTGCCTATGTTTTCTTCTAAGAGTTTTATGGCTTCATTTCTAACATTTAGGTCTTTAATCCAGTTTAATTTTCTGTATGTAGTTCGGCAGTAATCCAATTTTATTCTCTTGCATGTAGCTGTCCAGTTTTCCCAACACAAGTTATTGTAAAGGCTGTCTTTTCCAACTGCATATTGATGGCTCCTTTATTGAATATTAATTAATCATATATGCGTGGGTATGTATCTGGGCTCTTTATTCTGTTCCATTGATCTATGGGTCTGTTCTTGTGCTAGTACCATACTGTTTTGATTGCTGTAGCTTTGTAGTATAGCTAGAAGTCAGGGAGTATAATGCCCCCAGCTCTGTTCTTCTTTCTCAGGATTGTTTTGATATTTCAGAGTCTTTTGTGGTTCCATATGAATTTTAGGATTCCTTACTCTAGTTCATTGAAAAATGCCAGTGATATTTTGATAGGGATTACATTGAATCTATAAATTGCTTTAGGCAGGATGGCCATTTTGACAATATGAATTCCTCTTATCCATAAGAATGGGGTAGATTTTCATTGATTTTTGCCTTCTTTAATTTCTCTCATGAGCATCTTATAGTTTTTAGGGTACAGGTCTTTCACCTGTTTGATTAGGTTTATTCCTAGGTATTTTCTTTTTTATTTAATTATAATTGAAATTCTTTCTCTGATTTATCTTTCTGCTAGTTCATCATTAATATATAGGAATGCAGCAGTTTTCTGTGCATTAATTTGTATCCTGCAACTTTGCTGAATCCAGTTATTAGTTTTTACAGTTTTTTTGTGGAGTCTTTAGGGTTTTCTATATATATATGTCATCTGCAAAGCATGACTATTTAACTTCCTCCTTACCGATCTGGATGACTTTTATCTCTCTATCTTGTCTCATTGCCATGGCTAGGACCTCCAGTTGAATTAAAGTGGTGAAAGTGGGCATCCTTGTCTTGTTCCTGATCTTAGAGGAAAAGCTTTCAGTTTTCTGTCATTGAGTATGATGTTTGCTGTGGGTTTGTTGCATACAGCCTTTATTATGTGGAGGTATATTCCCTCTATACCCATTTGTTGAGAGTTTTTATCATGAATGGATGTTAAATTTGTCAAATGCTTTTTCCACATCTATTGAGATGATCATGTGGTTTTTTTCCTTATTTTTGTTGATGTGATGGATGACACCTATTGATTTATGAATATTGTACCATCCTTGCATCCCTTGAATAAATCCCACTTTATCATGTTGGATGATCCTTTTGATGTATTTTTTAATTTGGTTTGCTAATATTTTGTTGAGTATTTTTACATCTGTTCATCTGGGATATTGGTCTATAATTTTTTTTTAATGTCTTTGGTTTTGGTATTAGAGTGATGCTGGCCTCGTAGAATGAATGTAGAAGTGCCCCCTCCTCTTGTAGTTTTTAGAATACTTCAATAATACTTTAAGTATTAGCTCTTCTTTTAATGTTCGATAGACTTAGCTGTGAAGCCACCTGGTCAGGGATTTTGTTGGGAGCTTTTTGATTATCAATTCAGTTTCATTACTGGCAAATGGTCTGTTCAGGTTTTCTATTTTTTCCTAGGTCAATCTTGGAAGTTTGTATTTTTCTCGGAAGTTATCCATTACTTTTAGATTTTCCAATTATTGGCATATAATTTTCATAGTATTCTCTAATAAATATTTTTATTTTTTGGTATCCTTTGTAACTATTCTTTTTTCATTTATTATTTTGTTTATTTGTGTCTCTCTCTTTTTTTCCTGTTGAGTATAGTCAAGGTTGTATTTGTTTTGTTCATTGTCTCAAAGAACCAGCTCTTGTTTTTATTTTTCTATTGTTTTATTCTCTATTTTATTTATTTATGCTCTGATTTTATTATGTCCCTCCTTCTATTAACTTTCAGTTTCATTTGTTCTTCATTTTACAGTTTATTTCATTGTGAGTTTAGACTGATTATTTGGCATTGTTCTTGTTTTTTGATAATAGCATGTCACCTTAGTCTATTTTCTTCTGTCCTTACTCAGCAGTATCTTTGAGATCTATGATTACTAGAGTGAGTGCATCTGCCTTATAGCTTATTTTGCATATTTGTTCATTATCTGAACTCCCCTCATAACATTCACCTATTACCACTCCTCCCACCAAATCTCCAACACAACCCTTCTCTCCTTGAAAGGAGTAACCTGTAATAGACCTGTTTATTTTTCAAAAGGCTACACCTTCTATTGCCCTTTTCCTGCAAAACTTCTGAATCCTCATATCCTTTTCAACACTTACACTATGTTTCCTAATTTTGCCATATTAAAAAATGTAAATTAGTCTCCCATTGTTATTTTAATTTTAATTTTCTGGTTGTTGGTGATCTTGTGATTTGCTCATATGTCTGTCAGGCATCTCATATCTTCTCTTAAATGTTCACTTTTCAAATCCTTTGCTCATCTTTTTTTTCTTTCTTGTTTTTATTGTTGTCGATTAGCATGTGCAACCTCTGAATATTGAAGGCTCACAATGAGTGTCAGCCCTGTTAAAGAAAAACATATTCAATGATACTTGTTAAAGGTAGCAAGCAAGAATTTATTCAGGAATATTAATAATTATAGGGACCACTGCACTGGGATTTTGCAACAGGAGAGAGATGGGGTTCCATCCAAATATAGCCTGACAAGTGGAAATTTATAGGGAGCCGGCCATCTCCAGGGTGGTAGGAGATGAGGAACCTAATCAGGTATAAAGGGTGAAGGGCTTTGTTTAAAATGACTTAGCAAGGTTCTTGCTAAACCTGGATTTTACAAGGATGTGCACAGATGGGCCCAGGAGAAGATTCAGGAGTCTGACTAAAGTTTGCTTAAGAATTTCTTTATCAGCCATTGCAAATATCTGTTCTTAGTAAGTCCTTTTTACTCCCTTCATTTTTTTATCAACTTGAAACCCTAAATGCTGATGCAATGCTATTTCTGAAGTTTTTGTCCCATGGTTTGTGCTTTTGGTTGTTTTTAAATGATTAAATATCCTTTAATTGATTTCTACATTAAAATAAAATTTGCATACAGTGAAATAAGCAAATTTTAAGTGTAACAATTATTAAATTTTACAAATGTGTATATGTAATAACCAATACTCTAATCATGAAACTTTTCCATCATCCCAGAAAAATTCCTCCTGCCTCTTATTAGTTACCTCCTCTGTTTTGACTTTTAATCTCATGTTGTCTTTTTATAAATGGACCCATGCAACACGTGCCTTTTGTGTCTGCCTTTCACACAACATGAATGGAGAGATCCGTCTATATGCTTACATTCATCAAAAGTTCGTGACTTTCTATTGCTGAATATCTCAGAGTCTGTTCACAGACACACACGCAAGGACCTGATTTACATTCTTCTCTCGACAGCATTTGAGCCGCTTCCAGTTCTTGGCTATGGTGAGTAAAGTGGCTCTAAATCCTCATGTGCAAATGTTTTTAGGAGATGTGTGCTTCTTTTTCTCTTGGGTAAATTCCTAGGAGTGGAATTGCTGGGCTATTCTCTTCCGTCTTTATGCAATTTTCCTCCATTCTTGTGTGATGAAGCTATTATTCTGAATTCTCTTTGACTCTCGTTTATATCTTTAATCCCTATTAGTAAAGTGCATAAAGGAGGGGGTTTGCTTTTTTTCTGTCCAAAGAGTGAGTCAAGTTTTGCAGCTTTGTCTATTAGAAGATTCATTCTTTTCCCACTGGATTATGGTTCCTTCTGTATTATATGGCAAGTTTCTACATGTAGATGGATCTGTATCTTCCTAATCAATTTCTTTAGTTCTGTATTCCTTTGGTAGTGTCATACCACTTTTTATTATGACATTTTAGTATGACTTGGCACTAGGTGATAATCCTTTATGACATCTTAGAGGTTGGCCCAGGAAATATAAACCATGGCAGGTTGTGTTTTCAGTAAGATGAGTTTCAGTATAAAGAACTGGGTGCTTACAGAATCATCAGAACAGCTGAAGTCGTGAGTCTGAGGCTGGGCCTTTGTGAGATGGCATCACCCTTCAGAATTTGCTGCCCCTGAGGCTTTCCGAGTGCTTCCATATGAGAAGGCCCACCAGTAATGTGTGTGAGGCATGAGAATGGACACGAGACGTTGGTGCAGAGACATGGCCTGTCTCTGAGCCTGCTCACCAGAGGAAGACCATAAAAGACCTCATGCACCATGGGCACCTAATCTGAATCCTGGATATTGGCTGCAAATGAGCGTGAGGTTGGCAGTTCTTGCTTTCCTCTCTGACCAGAAAGTGGACTGACATGACATTGCCTGGTAACAGTGTCCAGCACATGCCCTCTTTGCTGTTCATCTCAGAACTGAGTTAGCTCTTTGAGGACTTTATTTTCAATATTCACTAAAATTGAACTTGCTGATTTTGTGAAAATTGCCCGCTTGAATTTCAACTGAGCTAACCACTGGTTGTACAGGTTAATTTTAGGGCAAAATGCTATGTGTATGTAAATACACTATTCTAATCAGAAGAATTGTTTATATAGTATTTATTCAAATCTTTAATACACTATAGTAGAGTTCTAATTTTTGTTTCTCTCATATTCTTTGTTTGGTTGATTTCCAGATACCATTGACAACAGTCAATCTATGAGGTATATTATTTTTCTAGCTGGCTATTGCTAGAATGCTACTGAGTTTTGTAACATTATTTTGTATCTGCCAGTCTTGCTAATTCTACTGGGCTTTCTACAAGTTCCCATATCATCTATAAAGTTAGAGATTTTTCTCCCTTTCTCATTTCTTATAACTCGTACTTTTTCTTGTTTTATATAATCATTATGTTTAAAATATCAGTGGTCTCGGGTGTCCTTGTCTTGTAGCTGATATTAGATTTTTCCTAAATTGTTTTCATTAAGTTTGCTGTAGGTTTTGGTATATCAGCTTTATGAAATTAACTAAGTTCCATCTTACAGGTTTTATGAGACTTGTTATTGTCAGTGGGGCTAGATATTATCAAATGCATTTTTTGGGAAACTATTGAGATAACTTTGTAATTTTTCTCAGACTTCTAAGATGGTGAATTATGTTAACAGATTTTCTGTTGATAATTTATCCTTTAATTTCTGGGTAAAACCCCTTGATTGTCATGTGTATTATTTTTATTACACTTTGAGATTTAGTTAATTTGTATTTTATTAAGGATTATCTATATTCGTGAGTGGACATCGGCCTGTGACTTTTTTCCTCTTATTTACAATTTTGGAATGAAGAGTATTATAATATCATTAAATGAATTTGATATAATTTTCTATTATCTATTTCTGGGACATCTTGTATAAGACAGGATGTATTTGTCACATGAAGCTTGTTAAAATTTTATATGGAACTGTGAGGGCAACAATATTTTGAGGTGTGGAGGGTATTCAAGTGTGCATTTTTGCGTTTTATTTTTCTGAGATAGCACCCATTTTAAGTCATCATGTTTATTATATGTACTTGTTCACATTTGTTTTTTATCTCTGTAGTATTTTTTCTGAAATTTGTTTTTATATTAATTTCGGTCCACTTCTCTCATTATTTAATTGATCATGCAAGGCTTTCACCGTAATACCAATACCATCACATTTACTTCTGCCCATAACTTTTTGTTTCCTCTTTCTTTCTGCAACATCCTGATATGGTTGCTTTTGCTTTGTCATTTCCAATCATTTGCTTTTCTTACTTATGGATGCTTTTTAGAAACTCGTTTTCTTCACATCCCCCTTTACTGGGAATGTGTTGTATTTCTTTCACTAATACTTTATTATTAAGCATCTTAGGAAAGTTCCTTTATGATTCATTCTTTAAAATAAGGATTAATTAGTATGTACACATGCATCCATTTTTAGTTATTTCATTGTAGATTTTTAATTTTATTGTCCCATGGAGGAATAGTGGGCAAATTGTTGAGTTTTTTATTTGGTATTTATGGTGGAGGTATGTCTTAATGTCAAATACACAGAAAGTTAAAAATAAATGAAAAAAATCAGAAAGTATGGAAAAATCACCCATAATCTCCATATCATGGCCAACATGCATTTTCAAGCTTAATATCTACATTGGTAATGATAACATATGAGTGGATTAATTAATTCAGTCAACAAATATTTATACATGGCATTATCTGGATCCTACTTGATTAAAAAATTTACTTCATGTATTGCAATATTTATTGTCCATTTATTTTATTTACTTATTTTTTTACAATTTATTTTGGTATCATTAACCTACAATTACATGAGCAATATTGTGGTGATTAAACTACCCCCTTCATCAGGTCCCCCCCACCAACCCTATTACAGTCACTGTCCATCAGCGTAGTGAGATGAGAATCACTACTTGTCTTCTCTGAGTTGTACAGCCCTCCCAGTGACCCCCAACTTATGTCTGCTAATCGTAATGCCCCTTTTACCCTCTTATCCCTCCCTTCCCACACTTCTTCCCCAGTCCCTTTCCCTTTGGTAACCATTAGTCCTTTCTTGGGTTCTGTGAGTCTGCTGCTGTTTTGTTCCTTCAATTTTTTTCTTTGTTCTTATACTCCACATATGAGTGAAATCATTTGATACTTGTCTTTTTCGGCTTGGCTTATTTCACTGAGCATAGTACCCTCTAGCTCCATCCATCTTGCTGCAAATGGTAGGATTTGTTTTTTTCTTATGGCTGAGTAATATTCCATTGTGTATATGTACCATATCTTCTTTATCCATTCATCTACTGATGGACACTTAGGTTGCTTCCATTTCTTGGCTATTGTAAATAGTGCTGCAATAAACATAGGGGTGCATCTTTTTGAAACCTGGCTGCTGCGTTCTTAGGGTAAATTCCTAGGAGTGGGATTCCTGGGTCAAATGATATTTCTATTTTGAGTTTTTTGAGGAACCTCCATACTGCTTTCCACAATGGTTGAACTAATTGGCATTCCCACCAGCAGTGTAGGAGGGTTCCCTTTTCTCCACATCCTCGCCAACATTTGTTGTTGTTTGTGTTTTGGATGTTGGCCATCCTTACTGGTGTGAGGTGATATCTCATTGTGGTTTTAATCTGCATTTCTCTGATGATAAGCGAAGTGGAGCATCTTTTCATGTGCCAGTTGGCCATCTGAATTTCTCCTTTAGAGAAGTGTCTATTCATGTACTCTGCCCATTTCTTAATTGGATTATTTGCTTTTTCTTTGTTAAGGTGCGTGAGTTCTTTGTACATTTTGGATGTCAACCCCTTATCAGATACATCATTTATGAATATATTTTCCCATATCGTAGGATGTCTTTTTGTTCTACTGATGGTGTCCTTTGCTGTACAGAAGCTTTTCAACTTGATATAGTCCCATTTGTTCATTTTTGCTTTTGTTTCCCTTTCCCAAGGGGAGATATGTTCATGAAGAAGTTGCTCATGTTTATGTCCAAGAGATTTTTGCCTATGTGTTTTTCTAAGAGTTTTATGGTTTCATGACTTACATTCAGGTCTTTGATCCACCTTGAGTTTACCTTTGTGTATGGGGTTAGAGAGTAGTCCAATTTCATTCTCTTACATGTAGCTGTCCAGTTTTTCCAACACCAGCTGCTGAAGAGGCTGTCATCTCCCCATTGTATATCCAAGGCGCCTTTATCAAATATTAATTGACTGTAGATGTTTGGGTTAATGCTTGGATTTTCTATTCTGTTCCACTGGTCTGTGGGTCTGTTTTTGTGCCAGTACCAAATTATCTTGATTACTGTGGCTTTGTAGTAGAGCTTGAAGTCAGGGAGCGTAATTCCCCTTTTTATTCCTCTTTCTCAGGATTGCTTTGGCTATTCGGGGTCTTTTCTGGTTCCATATGAATTTTAGAATTATTTGTTCCAGTTCATTGAAGAAAGCTGTTGGTAGTTTGATAGGGATTGCATTGAATCTGTAGATTGCTTTAGGTAGTATAGCCATTTTGACAATATTTATTCTTCCTAGCCAAGACCATGGGATGCATTTCCATTTGTTAGTGTCTTCCTTAATTTCTCCTAGGAGTGTCTTGTAGTTCTCAGAGTACAGGTCTTTCACTTCTTTCATTAGGTTTATTCCTAGGTATTTTATTCTTTTGGATGCAATTGTGAATGGAATTGTTTTTCTGATTTCTCTTTCTGTTATTTCATCATTAGTGTATAGGAAAGCAACAGATTTCTGTGTGTTAATTTTGTATCCTGCAACTTTGCTGAATTCAGGTATTAGTGCTAGTAGTTTTTGGAGTGGAGTCTTTACGATTTTTTACATACAGTATCATGTCATCTGCAAATAGTGACAATTTGACTTCTTCTTTACCAATCTGGATGCCTTGTATGTCTTTGCTTTGTCTGATTGCCGTGGCTAGGACCTCCAGGACTATGTTGAATAACAGTGGAGAGAGTGGGCACCCCTGTCTTGTTCCCGATCTTAGATGAAAAGCTTTCAGCTTCTCGCTATTAAGTATGATGTTAGCTGTGGGTTTGTCATATATAGCCTTTATGATGTTGAGGTACTTGCCGTCTATACCCATTCTGTTGAGAGTTTTAATCATGAATGGATGCTGAATTTTGTCAAATGCTTTTTCAGCATCTATGGAGATGATCATGTGGTTTTTGTTCTTCTTTTTATTGATGTGATGGATGATGTTGGTGGATTTTCGAATGTTGTACCATCCTTGCATCCCTGGGATGAATCTCACTTGATCGTGGTGTAAGATCCTCTTGATGTATTTTTGAATTCAGTTTGCTATTAGTTTTTTGAGTATTTTTGCATCTACGTTCATCAGGGATATTAGTCTGTAGTTTTCTTTTTTAGTGAGGTCTTTGCCCGGTTTTGGAATTAGAGTGATGCTGGCTTCATAGAAAGAGTTTGGAAGTATTCCCTCCTCTTCTATTTTTTGGAAAACTTTAAGGAGAATGGGTGTTATTTCTTCTCTATATGTCTGGTAGAATTCAGAGGTGACTCCATCAGGTCCAGGGGTTTTGTTCTTGGGTAGTTTTTTGATTACCGATTCAATTTCGTTGCTGGTGATTGGTCTGTTTAGTTTTTGTTTCCTGCTTGGTGAGTCTTGGAAGGCTGTATTTTTCTAAGAAGTTGTCCATTTCTTCTAGGTTTTCCAGTTTGTTAGCATATAGATGCTCGTAATATTCTCTTATAATTCTTTGTATTTCTGTGGGGTCCGTCGTTATTTTTCCTTTCTCATTTGTGATTCTGTTTATGTGTGTAGATTCTCTTTTTCTCTTAATGAGTCTGGCTAGGGGTTTATCTATTTTGTTTATTTTTTCAAAGAACCAGCTTTTGGTTTCATTGATTTTTTCTATTGTTTTATTCTTCTCAATTTTATTTATTTCTTCTCTGATCTTTATTATGTCTCTCCTTCTGGTAACTTTGGGCCTCATTTGTTCTTCTTTTTCCAATTTCAATAATTGTGTCCTTAGACTGTTCATTTGGGAATGTTCTTCCTTCTTTAAATGGGCCTGGATTGCAATGTACTTTCCTCTTAAGACTGCCTTCGCTGCGTCCCACAGAAGTTGTGGCTTTATGTTGTTGTTGTCATTAGTCTCCATATATTCTTTGATTTCTGTTTTGATTTGGTCGTTAACCCATTGATTCATTAGGAGAATGTTGTTAAGTCTCCATGTATTTGTGAGCCTTTTTGATTTCTTTCTGAAATTTATTTCTAATTTTATACCTTTGTGATCTGAGAAGTTGGTTGGTAAGATTTCAATATTTTTGAATTTACTGAGGTTATTTTTGTGGCCTAGAATGTGGTCTATTCTGGAAAATGTTCCATGTGCACTTGAGAAGAATGTGTATCCTGCTGCTTTTGGGTGCAGAGTTCTGTAGATATCTGTTAGGTCCATCTGTTCTAGTGTGTTGTTCAGTGCCTCTGTGTCTTTACTTATCCTCTGCCTGGTTGATCTATTCTTTGGAGTGAGTGGTGTGTTAAAGTCTCCTAAAATAATTGCATTGCTGTCTAATTCCTCCTTCACTTCTGTTAGTATTTGTTTCACATATGCTGACGCACCTGTGTTGGGTGCATATATATATTTATAATGGTTATATCTTCTTGTTGGACTGACGCCTTTATCATTATGTAATGTCCTTCTTTATCTCTTGCTACTTTCTTCATTTTGAAGTCTATTTTATCTAATACAAGTGCTGCAACACCTGTTTTTTCCTCTTTCTTGTTTGCATGAAATATCTTTTTCCATCCCTTCACTTTTAGTCTGTGTATATCTTTGGGTTTGAGGTGAGTCTCTTGTAAGCAGCATATAGATGGGTCTTGCTTTTTTATCCACTCTGTTACTCTGTGTCTTTTGATTGGTGCATTCAGTCCATTTACATTTAGGGTGATTATTGATAGATATGTACTTATTGCCATTGCTGGCTTTAGATTCGTGGTTACCAAAGGTTCAAGGGTTGCTTCTTTACTATCTAAGAATCTAACTTAACTTTCTTGTTAAGTTATTGTGAACGCCATCTGTTGTTTCTTTATCTCTCCCTTCCTATTCTCCCTCCTCCTTTCTTTATATATTAGGTGTTTTGTTCTTTGTCTTTAGTTAGTATATGGATGCTCTGCTTTCTTTGCTATGATTTTATTTTCTCTGGTGACATCTTTTTAGCCTTAGGGGTGCTTCCCTCTAGAGCAGTCCATTTAAGATATCCTGTAGTGGTGGTTTATGGGAGGCAAACTCTCTCAACTTTCCTTTGTCTTGAAATTGTTTAATCCCTCCGTCATATTTAAATGATAATCATGCTGGATACAATATTCTTGGTTCGAGGCCCTTCTGTTTCATTACTTTAAATATATCATGCCATTCTCTTCTGGCATGTAAGGTTTCTGTTGAGAAGTCTGATGACAGTCTGATGGGTTTTCCTTTGTAGGTGATCTTTTTTCTCTCTCTAGCTGCCTTTAATACTCTGTCTTTATCTTTGA
>JAQQAC010025234.1:301854-355047 GCA_029783875.1 Phataginus tricuspis
CAGAGTTCTGTAGATATCTGTTAGGTCCATCTGTTCTAGTGTGTTGTTCAGTGCCTCTGTGTCTTTACTTATCCTCTGCCTGGTTGATCTATTCTTTGGAGTGAGTGGTGTGTTAAAGTCTCCTAAAATAATTGCATTGCTGTCTAATTCCTCCTTCACTTCTGTTAGTATTTGTTTCACATATGCTGACGCACCTGTGTTGGGTGCATATATATATTTATAATGGTTATATCTTCTTGTTGGACTGACGCCTTTATCATTATGTAATGTCCTTCTTTATCTCTTGCTACTTTCTTCATTTTGAAGTCTATTTTATCTAATACAAGTGCTGCAACACCTGCTTTTTCCTCTTTCTTGTTTGCATGAAATATCTTTTTCCATCCCTTCACTTTTAGTCTGTGTATATCTTTGGGTTTGAGGTGAGTCTCTTGTAAGCAGCATATAGATGGGTCTTGCTTTTTTATCCACTCTGTTACTCTGTGTCTTTTGATTGGTGCATTCAGTCCATTTACATTTAGGGTGATTATTGGTAGATATGTACTTATTGCCATTGCTGGCTTTAGATTCGTGGTTACCAAAGGTTCAAGGGTTGCTTCTTTACTATCTAAGAATCTAACTTAACTTTCTTGTTAAGTTATTGTGAACGCCATCTGTTGTTTCTTTATCTCTCCCTTCCTATTCTCCCTCCTCCTTTCTTTATATATTAGGTGTTTTGTTCTTTGTCTTTAGTTAGTATATGGATGCTCTGCTTTCTTTGCTATGATTTTATTTTCTCTGGTGACATCTTTTTAGCCTTAGGGGTGCTTCCCTCTAGAGCAGTCCATTTAAGATATCCTGTAGTGGTGGTTTATGGGAGGCAAACTCTCTCAACTTTCCTTTGTCTTGAAATTGTTTAATCCCTCCGTCATATTTAAATGATAATCATGCTGGATACAATATTCTTGGTTCGAGGCCCTTCTGTTTCATTACTTTAAATATATCATGCCATTCTCTTCTGGCATGTAAGGTTTCTGTTGAGAAGTCTGATGACAGTCTGATGGGTTTTCCTTTGTAGGTGATCTTTTTTCTCTCTCTAGCTGCCTTTAATACTCTGTCTTTATCTTTGATCTTTGCCATCTTAATTATTATGTGTCTTGGTGTTGTCTTCCTTGGGTCCCTTGTGTTGGGAGATCTGTGGGCTTCCGTGGACTGTAAGACTATTTCCTTCCCCAGCGTGGGAAAGTTTTCAGCAATTATTTCTTCAAAGACACTTTCTATTCCTTTTTCTCTCTCTTCTTCCTCTGGTCCTCCTATAATGTGAATATTGCTCTTTTTGTATTGGTCACATAGTTCTCTTAATATTCTTTCATTCTTAGAGACCCTTTTATCTCTCTCTGCCTCAGCTTCTCTGTATTCCTGTTCCCTGTTTTGTATTTCATGGATAGTGTCTTGAGCTTCATCCAGTCTGCTGTTAAGCCTGTCAGTGGCTTGTCTCATTTCTTCTTTGTCTTTCCTCATTTCCTCCCTCAGCTCTTGCACATATTTCTGTAGATCCATCAGCATGGCTATGACTTTTATTCTGAATTCTTTTTCAGGAAGACTGTGCTTGTCCATTCCTTCAGATTCTCTCCCTGGGGTGGTGTTTGTCTGAAGCTTTGTCTGTATCATATTCTTCTGTCTTCTCATGACTATAGAATTGGTTGTTGGTAGTTGTCACGTATGTCAGCTGGGCTCTTTATGACTTTAAAAAGGAAAGAGAAGAAAGGAGAGAGAAGAAAAAAAAGAAAAATTAAAAAAATACTACTAATAATAAAAAAGTAAAAAGAGAGAGAGAAAAAGGAAAATCAGCAACACCTAAAAAAAAAAAGGAATACGCCCCCCGGGAGTGGTTTCTGTGTGAATGCTGTAGGTGGCGCTGTTGATCCACTATTCCAGAGCCATGGCCACGCCACTCCACACGGCCCTTTAAAGCTGTGACTGGGGTGAGAATGAATGGGAGGCTGTTGAGCTCTGTGGGAGTCTTAAATATGGCCACCCTTTCCCAGTCGCCCGCTATGGGGTTCGAAGCTCCCCAGGACTCCCCGCCTGCTGGGTTGAGTGTTGCGCTGCGATGAAGTTCTCTGCTGGACTCCTGTCTCTTTAAGACTGCTGAAAAACAAAGTGCGTGCTTTTCTCCTTTTTTTCCCTTTTTCTTTCTTTCTTCTCTCTTAAGCTGGGCTGTTTATGACTTTAAAAAGGAAAAAGGGAAAAAAAAAAAGAAAAAAACAACCGCCACTGAGAGTGGGTTCTGTGTGAATGCTGTAGGTGGCGCTGTTGCTCCATTATTCCAGAACCAGGGCCGCGCCGCTCCGCAAGGCCCTTTATAGCTCTGGCGGGGTTGGGAATGAATGGGAAGCTGTTGATCTCTGTGGGGGTCTTAAGAGCAGCCACCCTTTCCCAGTTGCCAGCTAAGGGGTCTAAAGCTCCTCAGGACTCCCAGCCTGCTGGGCTCAGTGTGATGGGGCGATCCAACCCCTCTGCTGAGCTCCTGTCCCTTTAAGACAACTGAGAAAGAGCGTGCGCTTTTCTTCCCTTTTTTTTTCCTTTCTTTTTCCTTCCCAGAGCCTGCCGCGGGCAACTGGCGCATTCCCCGCTGAGACCCTGTGCCCTTTGTCTCTCCAATCTCTGCTACACCGCAGGCTGTATGTCGGTGCTCCCGGCACAGACTTCCACTCCCTTCTGGCTCTGAATCCTCTCCTCCCACTGGAGCGCTGGGGGGGAGGAGCGCTCGGTCCTGCCGGGTCAAGGCTCCGTACCTTACCCGCCTCGCCGGGTGCCGAGTCCTCTCTCAGGTGTACCTGCACGCTGTGCTCTTTCCTTTGTATTCTGGTCTCCCTTTTAGGAGTAGTTGTATTTGCTGTGTTTTCGTGAATAAATATAATGTTGGGAGGAATTTTTCTGCCAGTCTGTTCATGTCGCCGTCTTCCCAGAAGTCTCCTTATTGTCCATTTATGTTCAGTAATATAAGGGACATGGAATACCAGTTAATCTAATGTTGAAGACTTTATGAATGCTCCTGTTTTTAACTTCAAAACACAAGTTACCTTGGAAGGGTAAGTCAGCAAATCGTTAATACCCTCTGGGAGGATTATTTTAACTTATTCTTTTTTCATTAAACAGTTTAGGAAGGTGGAATCATGAGGAAACGGGACTCACGGAAATTGATTACCTGAACCATGGGCTTAGGTGTGACACTATCATATGACCAAACAAACTACTGATTTCTCTGGCTTCACTTCTTCATTCCGTGCTTGCTTAGTTCTTGATTGGGAGAACACCAAGAGCAGTCAGTATGCAGAGCATGACCTTCCCTGAATGTAGGCTAAGATCACAGCGCCCTACATGTACTTGGATGGCAAATGGCAGGGTCTGGAGAATCTTGCTCCGGCTCAGACAGCCAAGGCTGTAGAATTCCACGGGACTGATGCATGTGAACCTGTCGATCCCAGCCGAGCTCCCTGGAGAGGACGTGTTGTCCAGTTTTTAGGACACACCCATTTCCACTCTGTCTTCTCAGCCCCTCCCACCACTTCTGGAGACTCGGGAAATTTCTGTGCCTGACCACAATCGTTCCCAGCCCTGGAACTTTCCTGATTATTAAATATAAGACTGACAGAATCAAAAGTCAGACTATAGGCATTTCACCTTATTGGAAGCCTGGCCTCTGTGGTTAATTTCTGAATTACCTTCTGTACCTGTGACCGCCTGTCAATTCTGCAGGAAAAAGAAATTTGGCAAAAAGAAAAGGCAGACTCTGCCTTAAATGGTAAGGAAAACTAGGAAAGGCAGTGAAAACATTTAGAGGGAGGTAATAATGTTTTTTTTTTTATGTGTTTCCATCTAGTTGCCTGAAAGGAAATCAAAAGAACATCAGGAAGGTAAACCCAGATGTGGAAGGGAAACGGTAAGAACACAGCAAATCAGAGTATTTTTTCTCTGAGATTTACTTCCAGGACTTCTGTCCCATGAGAGTAACACCTTACCTTATGGCTCGTAGAGCCCCAGTGGTAGACTTCTTCAGTGACTGTCTCTTCTAAGACTTGGTGAAAGGTTAGATGGAGACTCTAAAAAAGAGTGATGGGGTATCAATGCACGTTTTAATAGTTTAAGTGGTTTACCAGTACATACAGCTGAATGTCTGTTCAGTGGTTATTATCTGAAATGCAGAGTGTTTGTTTTGGTTTGGTCACTTGCAATAAGCACACTACCAACCTATTTTTCATACTTAGCAAAAATAATCTTTGGGAAAAGTAAGTCTAATCATGCCTTTCCCTGAAGACCTTTCACTGCTTCTTCACTGCACACAAAATAAAATCCAAACTCTTCACCAGAGGCCACAATCCTGTAAGGACTGACCCTTGCACACCTCTGCAATCTCATTCCTTGCCCTCCATCATCACCCACTGTCTTCCAAGGATTTTGCTTGCATTTCATGTTTTTCAAGCCTCCCAGCTCAGCTTCCCCTGGGCCCCTGGTACACACCCCCTCCAGCTTCCCATGGCTTTATCCCCCAGGCTTGTGCTTGTGGCGCCCTGCACGTGCTGGCTTTTGTGTGCTCCTCCCCAGCACCTGCTTCCTACGCTCCATAGGAACATCACCTCCACGCCCATGGGTTTCCTGCACACCCCACTGCTTATATTTGCTGTGCTTTTTTCTCAACTTACTACTTTATAAAATAAAGTTATATATATACAATTTTTATGTAGCCCATGTCCCTTTATAGACCACATGCCCTTCAAGGCACTAACTATCGTTTAACTTGCTCATGCTTATCTGGTTGCTCAACCCTTAAAAAACACTCAGTGGAAAAGAGAAAAAAGAGTGGAAAAACAATAGCTATCTGGACATTGATACCAGTCTCTGGTTCACATGAACGGAAATACCCCACCCTGTTTGTTAATCATGGGTTTTTCATATGTTTGCAATCAACCTCTCTCCTAATCGTTTCATCTCAAGGTCTGGGTCATCTATCTCTGAGACGGCCCTTTCTTTTCTTACACATTGTGAAATGGTGGGAGATTGAAAGTAAGGCCCAGGCATTGTGGTGATGTCAAATGATGCTTGCAAGAATCAGAAATTTCATAAAAATTTCACCTATATTTTCTCTGCATAAAAGAAACTGTAGAAATTGAAGTGGCCATGACTGTCCTGTAACTCTTTGTTACTCCCCTTTACATTTTGTAGCTGCAGAGGAGATAGCAAATTTATGATGATGTTATTGAACCAAGGTCCTTCTCCCAGGCTGCTTCAAATCAGTTCTGTGTAGTGTAAGTGATTTAAACTAGACTTCTGCTTCATCTTGTCTAAAACGAGGTAGGCACCAGTCCTAATTCTTCTCTATTAAAGGTACTGAGTATTAACATTTTCAAATACAAGCAAGTCTTTATTACAAAGTTATTAAAAAATAACTAAGTGAAGAGAAATTGCATGTTTTTAAGGTGTTTTCACCCATGCAAGTTTTTTTATTGAAGTATCATTCATATACAATCTTATATTGGTTTCAAATATACAACCCAGTGGTTCAACAGTTATGCATATTACTAAATCCTCAACCCCACTAGTGTGGTTACTATCTGTCAACAAAGAAAGATATTACAGAATCACTGACTATATTCTCCATGCTCTATTACCATCCCTATGACCAACTTATATTATGATTGAGAATTTTTGTGCCCATTTATCCCCCTCAACTTCCCCCATCCACCTACCCCAACCCCTCCCATGGTAACTACCACTCACTTCTCAGTACCTATGAATCTACTGCTGTTTTCATTCTGTTTTGCTTTGTTTTTATATTACACAAATAAGTGAAATCATATGGTAGTTGTCTTTCTCTACCTGGCTTATTCACTGAGCATAATACCCTTTAGGTCCATACATGTTGTTGCAAATGGCAGGATTTCTTTTTTAAGCTGAATAGTATTCCATTGTGTATATGTACCACATCTTCTTTACCCATTCATCTATTGATGGACACTTAGGTTGCTTCCATAACATGACTATTGTAAATAATGTAGTGATAAACATAGGGGTGCTTATATCTTCTCAAATCAGGGATTTTGTTTTCTTTGGGTAAATTCTTAGAAGTGGAATTACTGGGTCAAATGGTATCTCTATTTTTAGTCTTTTGAGAAGCCTCCAAACTGTTTTCCACAGTGGCTGCACCAATTTACATTCCCACCAGCAGTGTAGGAGGGTTCCCCTTTCTCCACATCCTCGCCAACATTTGTTGTTGTTTGTCTTTGGATAGCGGCCATTCTGACTGGTGTGAGGTGATATCTCACTGTGGTTTTGATTTGCATTTCTCTGATGATTAGCGATGTGGAGCATCTTTTCACATGCCTGTTGGCCATTTGTATTTCTTCAGAGAAATGTCTGTTCATGTCCTCTGTCCATTTTTTAATCAGGTTATTTGTTTTTTGTGTGTTGAGACATATGAGTTCTTTATATATTTTGTATGTTAACCACTTATTAGATGAATCATTTGTGAATATATTCTCCCATACTCTAGGGTAGCCTTTTTGTTCTGCTGATGGTGTCCTTTGCTATATAGTAGCTTTTTAGTTTCATATAGTCCCATTTGTTCTTTTTTGTTGTTGTTGTTGCTTCCCTTGCCCAAGGACACATATCCAGGAAAAAATGCTCATACTTATGTTCAAGAGATCAAGAGATATGTTTTATGGTTTCATGTCTTACATTCAGGTTTTTGATCCACTTCAGTTTACTTTGTTATGAAGTTAGAGAGTAATCTAGTTTCATTCTCTTGCATATCACTGTCCAGTTTCGCCAACACCAGCTGTTGAAGAGGCTGTCTTTTCTCCATTGTATATTCATGGCTCCTTTATCATGTTTAATTGACCATATATGTGTGGGTTTACATCTGGGCTCTCCATGCTTTTGCACTGATCTATGGGTCTGTTCTTGCACCAGTACCACACTGTTTTGATTACTGTAGCTTTGTAGTAGAGCTTGAAGTCAGGGAGCTTAATCTCTCCAGCTTTGTTCTTCTTTCTCAGAATTTCTTTGGCTATTTGGGGGCTTTGTGGTTCCATATGAATTTTAGAACTATTTGTTCTAGTTCATTGAAAACTGCCACTGGTATTTTGATAGGAATTGCACTGAAACTGTAAATTGCTTTGGGCAGGATAGCCATTTTGACCATATTAATTCCTCTTATCCATGAGCATGGGATAGATTTCCACTTATTGGTTCTTCTTTAATTTCTCTCATGAGTATCTTATAGTTTTCAGATTAAAGGTCTTTCACCTCCTTGGTTAAGTTGATTCCTAGGTATTTTATTCTTTTTGATGAAATTGTAAATGGAGTTCTTTTCCTGGTTTCTCTTTCTGCTAGTTTGTTGTTAGTATACAGAAGTGTGACAGATTTCTGTGTATTAATTTTATGTGTGATACAGAATATTAACCAGTCAGCTTACAAAGAAAGATCTAAATTTTTTGACACTGCTAGTTAATTGCATATATATATATACACACATATATCACACAATATATATGGACATATTACACTTAATATATATAGGCTTTATATATGAAACAAATATGTATTAAGACTTATATGGGCTAGGACCTAATTTTTATTTTTTTACCTAAATCAACAGGACGATGCCTCTTTGAATAAAGTTATATTCTCTACATCTTCCTGAGACAATTTGGTTATCTTATTTTTACTGGAATGTCATTAATTAAATTCATAACTTTAAACATATTTGAAAAAAGGATAATATGCACTCTTTCAAGTCATTTAACTTTTAAAAATGTAGGTTAATTGAGATATAGTAAAGTCAGCCTTTTTAGGTAAATAATTTGACAAGTTTAGAATAACACACACAATCATGTAACCACCATTTCAATAAAGATATGGAATATTTCCATCATCCTGCCCCTTGTGAACAACCCCTGGCAACCAGCGATCTGATTTCTGTTTTGCCTTACTTCAGGATGTCATAGTCTCATTGCCTTTATCTTTACTGGATTCTTATTTTTGCTTTCCTTAATTTTTAAAGTTTTGCTATTCTGACTGTTTTGAATTCAAAGCTTAAGTTTTGTCTTATCAATTTTTCTTGTTTAGAAATGAGGGCATGTAAGAATATAACCTTTCCTCTAAATGATATTTTCTCTGTATCTCACATATTGGTAAAGGAGATACTATTATTGTCCAATATTTTGTTACCTTACTTTTTATTTCTACTTCAATCTGAGTAGTTTTTAATTCCAAGCATTGTTTTACATTTTAATATTAAGCTCTAGTTTTATTGCTTTATTATCAGTATCTCTGTTTTTTTCTTGTGGATTTTATCAAAGTTCTTTATCATATATTATGTTTCAATTCTGAGACAAGTTACTTTTATTCTTTAAATTTTTGTTTCTTCATGTGGAAAATAGTCTGAAATTTTTAAATACTATAACTTTAATTTATGGTTGTAAATAAAACATAAAAAACAGTGTCTCTTTATTAACACAATATCTGGCTGGAACTGGCATTTAATAAATATGAGCTAGCACTATGTTTATCATGCCCTATAAGTTTTGAAAATTACAACAGGTCTTTTTGTTTAAGGATCATAATTTTGAAGTTTATTAGGGAAACTTGATTAGTAATGTATTTCACATATTCCATGTATTTGTTTCTTACCTTTTGTTTTTGGCTAAGAGAAATTAATCTAATACTATTTTGTTTGAGTTAGCATTCATATATTTTTCTTTGCCTCATATTGATTGTAAATATTTTGACATGTAACTATTCATGACAACTGTAGGAGTTTGTGGGTTTTCATCATTGTCACGTCATCTCCTGTTCTTCTCTTGTTCTGAAAGAACAGGAGGGCGGTTTGCTTGTATTTATCCTCTGTGGTGTGAGGAGGTCCATGGGAGGGAGGGCAAGAGAAGGCAGGGAGTGACAGGCAGCTGCGTCTTCAACGACAGGCGCGATAAGGATGAGTTTTAGTTATACTTAGTATTGTCTGGTCCAGTTTCCACATCTAATGCTGCATGAGTCTGCTAGGGCTTCCACAACCAGGGAACAAAGACTGGGAAACTTAAACAGAAATTTGTTTTCTCACAATTCTGGAGGCCCTCAGTCCAAGATCAAAGTGTCAGCAGGGTAGGTTTCTTCTGAGGCCTCTGTCCTTGGCCAGTCTTCTCTCTGGGTCTTCACATAAATTCCCCCTGTGAGGCAATTGGATTGGGGTCCACCCCCATTGACTTCCTTTTAAATTAATTATCTCTATAAAGGCCTGTCTCCAAATATAGTCACATTCTGCGGTACGCGGGGTTGGAGCCTTATAGCTCCAGAAGTGGGTTCCCCACCTGGGACAAGTTTGCTTATTATATACACGATGGGTGCTATTAAGGCTAGGCAGAAATCCTAGTCAGAAAGTTCCTTCCCTGCAGGTGTGAACATGTGAATTTGTGGGGAGGCACTACTTAGTCCGTGGTACAGGTCAGTAAGAATTAGTAAGAAGAAAGAAACAACGTCCAAGGAAATGTACAGTTTAGAAAGTTACAGTTGGCCATTTCCCACTGTATTTCAGTTCAAGTAGACAGTCAGAAGGAGATATGATGATCCATGACTTAGGCAGGTTTGGATTTTATGGCCAGATCCTCAGAACCACAAACAGCTGGCTGAACAAACTGGATTCATTGTTCACAAACTTCTTTGTAACATGACTTTGCATTTTACAAAGTTCAAATGCGGTTTGACATTCACCTTCTGATTGTTTTGTTCCCTAAAGAACTCGGGTTTGATATCCTCTGAGTCCTAAGATACTTGGCAATGCATTTTCTGTCCTTGGAGAGTCGTTTAATCCTTCAGCCGTCCTTCTCTTCCTCGCAGCTCTGTGGCCGTGGCTCCAGGTGGCGGGTCCGGGCTGCCTTAGGCTCACCTCATTGGTGACTTGGTTTTACATATATGTTTTCCCCATGGATGTTTCAGGACTCATTATTAATTCCTGAAATTTCGAAGCTATTATATAATTCAGTGTTCCACATGATTTATATTTTGTCCTTGTAATATCAATTTTCAGAATCAAGTCTCTTGTTTCATCACGTTGGCTCTCATCTCCACGCATAACAACTATGTGTATAGAAAGTATTCTTTTTTCATATTATCATCGTGTCTAAACACTCTACCTCTTCATTTTCTACCTTTTGATTTTCATTTCAACCTTTACATGCTGCTGCTATATTTTTAGAAAGAGTTTATTTTACTTAATGGTGCCTTTAATGTAGTTTCAATTTCTCTGAATTCAGAATTCACAAGTCCTTTTGTTTTCCTGATTTATGAGAGCCCACTTTCTCTCTCAATTTATTACTAGTTTTAACACAGATTAACAGATAATTACTGTTTATCTGCCTTTAATATATTGTTTCTGATTTTTGTTATCCAGTTTATGTCTGCAACTTTCTGCACTTTTTTGGGGAGGGAAGAGAAGACAAATTAGCTAAGATTCAGGCTTTTATTCGGTATGTTGTCTCTGACTGACTCCTCACCAAATATTCTCTTCCCTCCGCCCTCAGCACATCTCTCTTCTGTGTGCATTGCTCTTTTTGAGGTAGGCAGGTCATTACAGGTTGTCTCCTTTGTCCCCCCGCATATCTCCCCCCCCAGTAAAGGAGTCTTGGAGTCAGAGAAATAAAAGGTGATATGCCGGCGGACTCCATCCCATCAGCCTCTCCCTAAGGTGTGTGGAACCATGTTCTTATGGACATAATCTCTTTCTCTCATCACCAGGCCACACAGTCGAACATATGCTCTGTAAATTTGTATTTACCATTTCTAGTGTTAGGGAAAATACTGGGAAAACCTGGACAGGATCACTGACGGAGGAACCAAGTGGCACTCGGAGGTCTTGGAGTGTTGAGGTTTATTTTACACCGGCGGGCTCAGAGGGGAGTAACCTCCCAAGGTCTGAGCCCCGAACAAAGACAAGGGGAGCAATATATATCTTTCTGCTTCCGTTATCTGCAACATTTCTACGTGCACAGCAAGCAAGCAAGCAGGCAGGGGGGCGTGAGTTTAGGGAGTGAGGTTAAGGAGAAAAGCGCCCGGCAGAGCCGGCGTGAGGGGAGCGGGAAGTTAAGGGAGTTTCTGTTGTCTTTGCTAAGAAGAGCCCCAGAAGGGAGCCCCCTGGACTAGACTGCTGTCCTTGTACGTTTTTCCTTATCACTAGGACCTTGTTATTTACCTTTAAATATATATATCTACCTAAGCAAGAACAGCAGAAGAATAAATTGACTTTCAATCTTTTTCCTTGAATTGCTCCAAATTTCACTCTATTGCACATAAATTCTTCATACATGGGACAATATAGTCTCATAATCCAGTAATCCCTTAAATTTCATAAAATATGAAGTTTTAGCCTTCATTTTTCTTTCTGCTCCTAGATTTTTATGTTTTTTTATTTTTATTGAGTTATAATTGACAAATAAAATTTTAAGATATGTTAAGTATCTGATGGCTTGATCTATGTATACTTTATAAAAGGGTTCTTCCCCTTGTGTTAATTAGCATATCCATCATCTCATTTACATTCCTTATGAGAGCATTTGAATTCTTCTCTTCTAGAAAATTTCAGTTGTTGTCAATGGTATTTTTTTTTTTCAGAAAAAACTAGAATAACCAGGCTTTCAATTTTACTTAACCTTTGATTTGTAAATCTAGGAGTGATCTTAGCTTGAAAGCAATGAAATAAATCTAAGTTCACTTTCAGCTTCAGAGAATTGGAGAGTCTCATATTATTATCTCTTTCCTTTATAGGCAGGAAATGATTACATTTGAGAGAGAAAATCAAGATCAAGATAAGAAAAGTAAGTCTTGCTTCATAATATTTTTAATACTAGGGAAGTTGTAAATACAAACATCCAAATTAGCTGATGTTCTGATAGCATGTTAGACAGGACTGGAGGAAATACAGCTGGAATCCTTAAAGGGATGTCTTAGTCTTTCACATTTTTGTCTCACAAAACTGATTTCCTTATTCTTGGTATTACAGTAATATCTCTATAGCATTTATTTTGAGCAACACTTCATAAACTTCTATGGGAAGCAATCAACCAAAATCCTACTGATTTGAATTAATATAATTTGTGGTTAACATGCTGTTTTGAATATTAGCCAGTGTTACATGTATGTTTTTCTCAGTCATTTGCTCTGTTTGACATAGTGTCTAGGCATAGTAATTATGTAATTATTTCAAAGTGGACAATTATGAATAGCAATGTTCAGTCCCTGAGGGCAGGCATCCCTGAAGGAAACTCACTTTTTCTTATCACTATTGCTTCAACTGTCTTCTCACCTTACCACCAAGCCTCGGGAAAGAATTGGTCAGCCTCACTATTTGGAATTAGCATTCCTGAATAACCTCTTAGCTCACTGTAGCTTGCTTCCAGTATCACTTCCAGCTCCCCTGAGCATATCCTGTGGGCTACAAAATAAATGTATTCCACCAAACATCATCATGGCCACAAATAGATTGGCATACTTTGAAAGCATCATGGTGTGTAATGCACATAAAATTGTTAAGACAATTATTTGTATGTACGTATATGTGTATGGTTATAATAAATTGTGGTATAAAATATATTTCTAACTGTGGATCATTTTCAAAGTCGAGTGTTTCTGCCCAAATGTAACTTCCTATGGACTGTGAGGGACAATTGTCAATCTTAGTCTCAATTCCCATTCCCTGTCACTTATGAGTGTTGCTCAAAATCTCCCTCCTTATACTATTCCTGTATTTTTTTTTTGACTCCACACTGTTCTGTTTGGGTCCTCAGCCACAGACACCTGTTTTCCGGCCTTGCCCTTTCTTGGGCACACCTACATGCTGGTGCTCCAAGTCATCCAGCCCTGGACTCTTTCTCCTCTCTGGGAGAGTACATGGGTGATTGATCTTATTTCTTCTTCAAATTTTTGGTAGAATTTTCGGGTGAAGCCATCTAGAGGAGATGACATTCATTGTGAAGAACTTTCTTTTTTATATACAGATACAAATGCTTTTATAGTTATGACTATTCTCATTTTCTGTTTCATTTTGTCAGCTTTATAAGTTACATTTCTCATCACATTCATCCTTTTCAATTCAGATTCAAAGCCCCAGGCTCCAACTTGTTCCTCGTGTCCTTGTCTATATTGAATGTTTGCAGGATCTATAGTGATGCCCTCTTGCTCATTCCTGACATTGTCTGTGTGTGTGTGTGTGTGTGTGTGTGTGTGTAAGCATGTACACTTTTCATCTATTATTTAAGTTTTACTAGAGTCTGTTCATCTCATTAACATTTTTGTGGAGTCAAATTTTGTATTTTATTAAACCTCTATCACATGAGTGTCTCTATTTCTCTCTGGGCCCAACTCCAACAAGTATTCGTCTCATTCAAATTCTAAGATGCCCATCAGATTTTGTGCACATTTACAGAAGGAGAAGATACAAGTTTATCTGGATGGTGTCATCCTGAAATAATTCACACTACTAAGTGCCAAGAAACTTCACTGAAGTGCAGTCAGTCCTCCTCCCTTTCCTTAGGCATGCTATGTGCTTAAAGTAACATAAGCTGCCTTCTAATCCCTATTCAGCGGGACCTATCAGCATTGTGTTCTCCATGCGCCAGAACATTTTTAGGTCCTGTGCATATAAGGCATGTTCAAAGTTCCTGCAAAGCAGATTTTGACAGAAAAAAAAGATAAATTCTTCAGATACACAATGTAGCTGCCCTGGTGCCTCTATATGTGAAAACAAACACATGTCAGATGTGCTATTGTATTAGTGTAGTCAAGGAAACAGATACCATTTACATCAGTAAATGCAATTGAAATTGCTATCTAATTAAATCTGTGAAAATGTCCAAGACCCAGCGTCATTTATACAGGTCAGAAAGGGAAATTAAATGGGGGAGGTGATCAAAATCACCACCTCTGCATCTTTTCAATATTCAAATAAATACTTTCCTGCTTTTCTTAGGGAAGGCTTATTGCTATTTGTCTGTTTACCTTCCATTTGGACCAAGTTACCAAAGTAGTTTTGGAAAATCCATGTGATGATGTTGCCATTTGGCCAACATACCAATTTCACCCAGTTTTTAAGTTGTGAAATGCACAAGATGTGTTTAAGGGACCCTTCCAACCTATTGTGAAACAGACACAGGAAAAAAGTTTTCCTCTACTCTGATTAGTGGGCCAAGTACAAAGGAGATTGTTTCAAAGCAATTTCCTTGATTCTTTGATGAGCTCATGATTCACAAATTTAAAGTCATTATTGCATCATGTTCTCTGTTTATGTGCTCCAGATCATAGATCAGTCTTTATATTCCTCATTCTTCCCATAATGATCTATTAGCCTCTTCCATTCAGGTGGCCACAGGCGAACTCTAAGCTGTTGAGTGACTTTAATTTTGCATATGTGTTGTGGACCACTTGTGTATTTTAATACTGATGTAATCCCCTTTGCCTCTAGAATAACCAGGTGATGTAACTAAGACCAGATTCTCATACTTTTTGGAGTTTTTACTTTCAACGATTCCTGTTAAGAACTGTTGTAGTTCAGTCACAATTATTGGGTTGAACTTAGGAGAAGACATTGTAGTCTACTAATGTCTCACAGATCAAAAGAGGGCTACTGGATTTACCAAATAGCAAGTTACACTGGAATTTCAGAAAACAATGTGTTACTCACCACTGTATTATCACATGGACTTGGGGAAAAAAAGATTTTCTTTGCCATTTTATGGGGTGTTGGGGGATGGATGAGCAGGTTACATTAATACAGTAACTAATATTCTTATACTCCTAAATCTTTAGATATGTTCCTGTTTTATTTATAACAGGGAATACATGTGTGATAGGCAGAATACAGGACCCAAAAGTTATCCAAGTTTGAATCTGTTGCATTACTTTCCATATGACAAAAGGGCTTTGCAGACATGATTAAGTCAAAGATCTTGAGGTGGGAAGGGTATCTTGGATTATCCAGGTGAGCAAAACATAAACAAAAAGGTCATTCAAAAGCAGAAGAGAGAAACGGAAGAGACATTATCAGAATAATGCAGCAGGGCAAATACTTTAACAACCATTTGCTGGTTTACCTTTGCTGTCACTGAAGATGGAAGAGGCCATGACCCTGTGAGTGAGGGCAGCCTGTAAACATGGGAAAATACTAAGCAATAGAGTCTTCCCTAAGAGCCTCCAGCAGCCACGTCAGCACCTTGATTTTAGCCCATTAAGACTCATTTTGGAATTCAGATCTTCAGAAGTGTAAGATAATAAATGTGTATTGTTTTAAGCCAAATGTGTGTTGTTTTAAGCTTTCTGGTAATGTGCTACAGCAGCAATAGGTGACTAATACAAGCTAGCACACCAATGTTGCTTTATAGAGACCCTTACTGAGATCAGCTTCTAGACAGCCACTCTAATTAATGACTAAACGTGATCTAACCGTGCACTGTAATATTGAGCCCAGACCCTCTGGCAAGTGCGTCAGTATCAAGACATTCCATTCAATCATCAGTTCCATAAAGTATGCATATTTCCCTTCATAGTCTAAGATTCACAGAATCCACTCAATGACAACACTACGTTGCTAAATTCATACACTTGTTTGCTAGATTTGGTAATTTTGGTTGGTTAAATATTCCTTTCTGATATAATCTCCCTCATTTCATAGGCATTCTTGGGTCTGATTTTTATTTTCAGCTCGAATACATTGTGTGTTATTGGTAAGACATAGTTATTGGCTTTGCAAGATGATGTGCCCAAGAGTTTTCGATCAAGAAAGAGCCTCATTAGCAGAAGGAGCTGGAGCCTGGGACGGAGGGTGACGGCAGCCCTCAGAAATTCTCAGATGCTCCCATTCTGACTTTAGGACTCCCATTCTTTTCCAATCAACGCCCTAACAGCAAATAAAACAGCTACTCTGTATACCAATTCAACGGGTCGTGAGCACAGTCCTGGCATGTTCCACATTTTTAATTTGAGACTAATTACACTTATTCCTAAGTACTTTAACATCTTCAGCACCAGTGGTGACAACCACTTCATCCAATATTATGATTATTTCAAGGCCTCCATATTGAAACTTGATTCTCCAAACTGTTGTCTCCAATGCTATAATTGAGTATTAGGCTGTATAACTCCCTCAGTTTATGAGTATAAAACATTAAAATGGAAGTGTTTGTTTAATTATTACACATGACTACATTTATAAAGATATGTGATTATATGGACATGTGTAGCATCCCATGTTTGAAATCAGTGTGTTGAACATGACTTTTAATTTGTGAAGAATGGTGAGCTATTAGAAATTATTAACATACTGTTTTACAGAATCGGTTCAAATTATTTAATGTATTCTAAGATTTTGCTAAGAATAACTATTAAGCTTATTAAGTTGTAGATTTTAGAATGGGTCAATTTTCCTCTTATAATTGGAATTTTTTTAGCATACTTAGTATTCTATAGCCTCTCTAATTCTAGCTTGTTTATTAAAAATATTAGTACTGGGTTTCATATTAATAACGCATGTATAATTTGCTTCAGTATTCATAGATGTAATGAACCTGAATCTGTATATTTGTTTTTAATTTGAAATAGTTACTTGTTATTTCAGTACCTATCTCTAAAATGATTGTTCTTCTATAAAAATTATATGATTTTCTTAAATGGACAGCTTCATCCAAAAGAGTGAAACAACCACTTTCTTACACCATACACAAAAATAAACACTAAATGGGTTAAACTCTAAATGTAACACCTGAAAACATAATACTCATAAAAGAAAACAGGCAGTAAAGTCTTAGATATCAGACCTAGTAATTTTTTTCTGGATAAGATTCCCCAGGCAATGAAAACAAGCAAAAATAAACAAGTGGGACTATATCAAATAAAAAGCACAACAAAGAAAATCAACAATAAATGAAAAGGCAACCTATATGGGAGAAAATATTGGCAAATGATGTATCCTAAAAGGGGTTAATATCCAAAATATATATAGAACTCATACAACTCAACACCCAAAAAAACAAATAATCCAATTAAAAAATGGGCAGAGGACTGAATAGAGATTTTCTGGTAATACATACACACATGAAAAGATTGTCAGCATCACTAATCATCAGCACAATACAAATCAAAACCACACTGACCGGTCCCCTCATATACCAGTCAGAACGGCCGCTATCAACAAGAGAAGAAATAACAAGTGTTGGTGAGATATGGAGAAAAGGCGACCCTTGTGCACTGTTGGTAGGATTGCAAATTAGTGCAGCACAGTGGGAAGCAGTATAAAGGTTTCTCAAAAAATTAAAAATAGAAATAATACATGATTCAGCAGTTCCATTTCTGGAAATTTACCAGAAGACAAAGTCACTAATTGGAAAAGTTATATGCACCCCTTTGTTTATTGAAGAATTATTTGCTATAGCCACGATACGGAAGCAACCAACGTGTCCATCAATAGATGAATGGATACATATACACAACAGAATATTAGTCAGCCATAAAAAAGGATGAAGTCTTGCTATTTGCAACAACGTGGATGAACCTAGAGGGTATTTGAAATAAGCCAGGCAGATAAATGATTTCACTTATATGTGGAATCTAAAAAAGAAAATAAATGAACAAACAAAAACCCAGAAACAGACTCATAAGTACAGAGAACAGTCTGGTGTTTGTCGGACAGAGGAGGATGGGGGTGGGCAAAATAGGTGAAGAGGATCAAGGTGTACAAGCTTCAGTGATGAGATAAGTCACGGAATGAAAAATACAGCAGAGGGAACGTAGTTAATGGTATTGCAATAACTTTGTTTTGTTGACAGATGGTAACTGTACTTCTCATGGTGAGCATTTTGTAATGTAGGTAAATGTCGAAATCACTATGTTGTACACCTAAAACTAATATATTATGTCAACTATACTTCAATAAAAAAATTATATGATTTTCCCATGACATTTTTAGAAAATTTATTTTAGAAAGTTTACAACTATAGTAATTCTTTTTTTATACTTGTCATGCTTTATTGTCATAGCATATTTGTGAACAAAATTTTACTACCCAATTACAGAATCTTTACAGATCTAGTGCACATCCCTCACACAGAGACACAGTATTGATGTAGCCTCAGGGCGTGTTCTTCCTGATCTTGGCATTCGGCCTTGAGAGCTGCCATGACGACATGAAGTTACGTCGAGGGTGTAGAGGGGTAGCCTCCTTGCAGTCTTACCGCTGCATGGTATCCTTTTTGTCTTTTTCCCCAATTTGTGGTGGTCAAAAAAATTTTAGGTTATTTTCTTTTTCTTTTTTATCCTTCAGGTAAAGAATATTCACCCACTTCTAATCAGGTAATAAAAAATTCATTACATTTGTCTGATAAGTGTCAAAATACAGATGACTTTAAGGGTAGCTGGAGGTCTTTTAATTTCTTAATTTTTAAAATAATTTTCTTTGTAATTTTAATGCAGAACTTGAAATAAATTTTAAAAATTAAAATTATTGTAACTGATTTAGATGACTAGTAAATTCTTATTGTTGTCCCAATTCTAGTAAATTCTAATATTTTAATTTTTGAAAATATTATAACAAAAACAGATGAAATCAGGTAAATTAGTATTTATAATCTGATCAAGAATAAAACATCAATTCTTTTTAGCTTTCATCATTCCTTTCCAATCCTTGTGCACAGAAATTAGCATTTATATTTACAGACATGGTAGAAATCAATAAACATATGCAAAAAGTATTTGTTCCTTTTAATGCTGCATCACAAGCATTTTATTGATTTTAATTAGTATATAGTATCTTTATGTTTTTTCTTTCACAGTCTGTGCAACTGGAAGTGTATTTAAAGTCTAAATTTCATTAATTGTATTGTAACTTAAGAAAATTCATTGTTATGTAACTAGATTAACTGAAGTCTGATTATTGCATATATTGTGTTTGAATATGGTTGACCTCAAGTGTGCTGTTTTTCTTTACATATTCAGAGGGATAATAGTGCCCTTTTTCTCTTCTATTATTTGAAGCTAAAAAAAGCAGAAGGACTAGTAGCTTGGAGCACAGCACAAACTGCTAAATGAGGCCTCTTAAGACATCAGGCCTTGGAGAGAGGCCTTCGGCTACTGAGCTGCCAGATCTCCATGAATGAGGAAGGCGGGGCGGGTGCTGAGCTAAGATTTGATGAATGATCCTGGATCCTTGCTTTCTTTTTTCCTTGTTCTTGGCAGGAAAATGAGAGTGGCGGTGGCCCCGAAGACGTGTGCTACACGGCCATTAACCACGGCCCCTATCGGAGGCCCTCCCTGAGTTCCAATGACAACGGTTACGAGAACATCGACCCAGCCTCAAGGACAGTGAGACTGTTTAGAGAAAGTCCAGAGACAGAGTATGCACTTCTCAGGTTGACTTGTGAAATGAGGCCTTATTCCTGTACCCCTGAGCATGATTATGAACTTGTGCTTCCACAGTAGAACGCTGTATTTCATCTTCCATTAACAGAGATGATATGGAATATGGGCTTCTGCAGGATGCTTTCTCTCTCTGCAGATCGTGAAACATGTATTTCTGGCCAGAGTTCAGAACTGGTGCCCTTTTACTCCATTGCCTTGGGTAGCTCTGAGACATGCCATGCCATCTTAGTGGTCTGGGCTAGACCACCTAACATGTACATAATGACATACAGTATCCCACATCTTTCGTGCGCTCGGTTAGAGGACATGGACACAGTAGGGAGCCTTCCCAGGGTATTAATCTTCCACAGATATCTGACCTAGAGCACCCAATTCCAATCCTGCTCTCTGAACTTCAAAGATCAGCATTTCCAATTATCCATTTCATTTTTGAGGTGTAATCTACTCAATAAAAATTTAAAATATATGACTGGTGACCGACCCTTTGCTCACATGATATTTACTTTGATTTTGCCTTTTCTGTGTACTGGACACTCTTGCTTGTAAACTTGTGGTGGCAGTTCAAGAATCCATAGTTTTTACGTTAGCCTTTAGGAAAGGAGAAGCTGAGAGTGTCATTAGAACAAGAAGAAATGAAACAGGCATAGGTGACCATTGTCTTCCCTCAAAAGTAAATCAGGATTCTGTTAAAAGATTAGTAGAAAATTAGTAAACTCAAACTTACAGCTTTGTTCACAACATACTAGTTAATTTAATTTATCCTTGGTTACCTCTACTGAAGGAGGATGAAAAGTGCTGGGTTTTAAAATTTGAGCAAACTGACAAACACTCCATCCACTTTTAACTTTTGTTATCAAGGATTTTTCTAATTAAATCAAAAATTTTTAATTAAATTAAAATTTTACTTTAAAGTACCGATGCCATAATTGAACCATCCATGATATATTTTTCTATATAGTTACAATACACTGATCTTTTCATCACTGACAAACATCAATCGATTGATGGACATTACCTAACATGTTTTACACAAATTTTGAATCTTGGCTTATTCTTATGCTCCTTTGTGGTGACTTCAATGTCTAGAAGGAGAATTTAATAGAAATCTTGTAATTCCGGAAAAGTCACCCTGTCAGAAATATGCCAGTGTTGTAGAAATAGCCAACTTTAGGAAATGACAAAATTACTTTCTATATGCATTTGTAGTTATTTAATATATAATAAACATATTTAAAATAAGATTGAGTCATGTTAATTTGCTAAACAATCTGGAATTATAGGAGAAGGGGCAGGTGGTAGATTAAGGAATGATACTGTCTTGAAGAAGGAACACTGAAATCCAAAGGCATAAAATGGATATATTGTTAATGGACAGACCACTTCATCTTTCTGAGATTCAGTTTCTCAGCAAAGCAGAATTAAAAAAATAACTTTCCAATATGATTGTGAAGACTTATGAAATAATTGTTGCAAAAGTGATTTTTATGCTGTAAGCTGTTTTCTAATTTTTAATATTTTTTGTATATAAATATACAGGTTTTTAAAAGCCTATATATAGATCAATATATATTTGGAATATATCAAAATATTCTTGAGTAAAATTTGAAATATATGTATTTCTATGTTATTTTAGACAGCTCTTTATTGTCCTCAAATGCACTGTTCTAAGCAATGTCTCTATTTTTAATCAATTTTACTGAAGAACAATTACATGCAACAAAATGTAACCATCTAAAGATAGAGTTATATGAGTTTTGTCAAATGTATTCATGGATATAATCACTTCCCAGCAGGAGATCAACTACTTATGTCATCTCAAAAAGTCCTCTCATATTTTTTTCAGTAAATTTCACAGTAGCAACAAACAGTGATCTAGTTTGTACAACTATGGATTAAATTTATCTTATCTGGAGAGCCATAGAAACTGATCCTTTCAGTATTTTTTTAACATGAAAGGCATCTTTCATCCATAATGTTTTGGAGATTCATCCATGTTTTAACTTGTTTCAGTACTTGACATCTTTTTTTTTTCAGTAATATATACCACTTTAGGGATATACCATAATTTATTAATCTAATTATTTGCTGATTGATATGTGGGGTATTTATAGTTTTGGGCATTATGAAAAAGCTGCTATAACTATACTTGAATATCCAGGTATATTAGTTTGCTGTGGTTGCTAAGACAAGAGACCACAGACTGGGTGGCTCAAATGATAGAAACTTATTTCCTCACAATTTGGCAGACTGGAAAGTCTGAGATCAAGTGCCAGCAAGAGTTGGTTTGTTCTGAGGCTGGTAAGGGAGAAACTGTTCCATGACTGTCTCCTAGCCTCTGGTGATTTTCTGGCAACCTTTGGAATTCTTATACTTATTCGGTAAGATATTTATGTGTTGGGATAAATCCCACTAAAATTCAGGCTTTCTACCTCAGTGAAATTTCTAATTTCTAAGGGTCCAGTAGTGTGGGACATGTTGAGATATCCCTCCTAAACTGGAATAAAAGTGTTTGCATGTGACCCTCCTACAACCAAGAAAAGAGGCACAACGTCTGTGGTCCCTTTAGACTTCTGAGACATCTCCGTGTGCGTGTGCTGCTGTGTGTGGCCTATTTAATGAGCAGTGTGGAAATCTCCTAGTTTTAACTGGGGCCCAGGACAAAAGAAGGATGTTCAACAGGTCCAGGTCGCTGTGCAAGCTGCCCTGCTGTGTGGTCCACCTAATGGTGCTTGAAGGGTTGGTGACAGATAGGGAAGTTGTCTGGAGCCTTTCACATGGCCCTGTAGCCTATCCCCACACTATAGGTGAATCACAGCACAGGCCCTTGGGATTTTGGAACATCCTCTGTGGATAACTACGGCTCTTCCGAGAAACAGCTCTTAGATTGCTATTGCCTTTGTAGAGACTAAACACTTGACCATGGGCCACCAAGGTACCTTGCAACCTGAGTCGCCCATCAAGAACTGGTGGTCATCTAACCCACCAGGCCATAGATATGGACATGCACAGCTGTGCTCCATCAGCAAATGGAAGCGGCTTGTATATGAGTGTAGGCCAAGCAGATCCTCGGGTACAAGTAGATACATGAAGAGGTGGCCCAAATGCTGAAGGTTCTCACTCCTGCTGTAGTACCTTCTCTCCCAACCTGTATTTATTGCATCATTGAGATTTCATCAGCTGACAGAGGAAGAAAGGACTGAGACCTGGTTCACAGATGGCTCTACATGACATGCAGGCCATTTCCCAGAGTGGACAGCTCCAGCACTAAGCCCCTGTGGGACCCCGAAGGGTCACTGGAAATCCTCCCCGTGGGCAGAACATTAAACAGTGCACCTGCTTGTTCACGTGCTTAGAGAGGAGGATGGCCAGGTGTGCTACTGTCAATGAATTCATGGGCTGTGGTCAATGCTTTGGCTGGAGGGTGGAGGACTTATAAGGAACATGATAGGAAATTTGATGACAGGAAGGTCTGGAGAAGAGGTATGTGGACAGAACTTTTTTAAAGCCCTGAAGTTACTTGTGTCCAATGTGACTATGTTGTTCATAGTGTGACTGCAGCAGAGGAGAATATTAATAATTAGGTGGATAAGATGAGCTATTCTGTGTATACCAAACTTTTCCCCAACCAACCTCATATCCCAGTGGGCTCATGATCAAAGTGGACATGGAACGGGGTGGAGGTATGTACGTGCTCAGCAACGTGGACTCAGCTGGTCTTGGTCACTGCTGAGTCCTCCGCCTGCCAGGGCAAAGACCGACCAAGTGGTCAATGTGGCGTCGCTCCTGTGACGATCAGTCAGTGACATGGTGGCAGGTTGGCTGTAGTGGGCCTGTTTCATCATGGAGGGGCAATAATTTGTTCTTACTGGAACTGACACTCTGGATACAGGTTTCCTCCCTGCAATGCTTCTGACAAATGTATCATCTGTGGACTTAGAGAATGCCTTTCCACCACCATAGTACTCCACATGGCATTGTAGATCTGTGTGACATTCTGATAAAGGAACTTACTGCACAGAAAAAGAAGTGTACAGAGGATTCCAGATCATGGAATTCACTGGTCAAACCATAGCCCACCTCCTGAAGCAGAGGCTTGTCAGGGCATGGGGTGTGTCTTGGGAAGCTCAGTCCCCTGGCCATGGAGACTCTGCTCTGGGAAAGTGAGGCTGCACAGCATGGGCTCAGGTGATTAATGAGGCTGGACACCAGGGAGAGAGCTCCCTGGGCGGCTGAGACTCCTGTTGCTTGCGGAGGACGGGCATGCTCCACTGCCCCCATGCAGACCCAACACTGAAGGGGCAGTTTGGAGGATTTACCAGCAGCAGAAATTGTGCCAGAGGGTGGGGTTCGGAGGGAACTCTGGAGGAAGCAGGGCAGGTGGACACCTTTTCTCCAGCCTCCCTGAGACCAGCTGGCGGGGGGGGGGCGCAGTGGGGGGAGCCAGCTCTAAACTCTCAGCTCCCTCAGGCACCTCGGTCCCATGACCGCCCTCTGTGTCCGCCCACCTGGCCCAGCAGCACCAGCCATTGCTGAGCAGCAGGCACAGCGCAGCCCCACCAACAGTGAATCCCACTACCAGTGCCTCAGCCTCACAAAGGGCACACGGTCGGCTGTCGTCTCTGCTGACAGCTATCAGCCATGGCCCCAAGGCAGGCAGGAAGGCAGCCCCGCTGAGAACTCACCAACAGCAGCTGAGGCCCCAGGCAAAGCAGAGCCAGGCTCTGAGCAAAGAGGCTGGAGCTTCTGGGCACCACAGGAATCCCGGCTATTATGTTCTAAGCAGGAGGCATAGCAGATCTATCTAATAAAAAGGGAGAAACACAGAAATCCAGACCAAGTGAGGAGGCAGAGGAATATGTTCCCAATAAAAGAAGAAGATAAGACAACACAAAAAGGGCTAAAAGAAAGGGAGATCATCAGTTTTCTTGGTAAATATTTCAATGTAAAAATCATAAAGATGTTTACTAACCTGGGAAAAAGAATTAATGATCTCAGAGAGAACTTGAACAAATGACAGAAAATTTGAAAATAAGCCAATTAGAGTTGAAGAGCAAAATAACTGAAATGAAAAATACAATGGAGGGAATGAGTAGTAGATGGCTGGAAGTAGAGGAAAGAATAAATGAGACAGAACAGGAAAACAACCAAGCTGAAGAACAGAGAGAAAAACAAACTTTTTAGTGAGAAATTAAGAGAGCTGTGTGACAACTCCAAAGGAAATAATATTCACATAATAGGGGTCCCAAAAGGAGAAGAGAGAGACAAAGAGATAGGAATTCTCCTTGAAGAAATAATAATTGAAAACATTCCCAGTCTAGGTAAGGAAATAGACACCTAGGTCCTGGAAACACAAAAAACCCTTACAAAAGGAACCCCGAAAGACTATGGCAGGATGTATAGTTAATTAAGATGGCAAAGGTGAAGGATAAAGAAAGAATTTTAAAAGCACCAAGAGAAGAGGCAGGCTGTTACAAGCCAAAACGGAGTGCCATGAAATATTTAATGTATTCAAAGGTCAAAACCTACAACCGAAAATTCTCTACCTAGTTATCTTATTCAGAATTGAAGGAGAGATTAAAATTTTTCCAGATAAACAAAGGTTAAAAGAATTCACCACCACTAAGTCAGCCTTACAGTATATGGTAAAGAGACTTCTGTAGATGGAAATGTTCTAGTCTAAATATTTTTCATCAGTGAAAAAAACACCCAGTAAAGATAGTAGAACAATTACTAAGCAACTATGAATTTGAAAAACAAAAGTAATATAATCAACAACATACAAAATCAGTCAAGGGATACACAAAAATGTAGATTATGACATATATAAAGTGTGGAGGAGGAAGAATAATAAAAAGGTAGCACCTTTAGATTGTGTTCAAATAGTGTGATCATCTTAATATATACTGTTATATATTTAAGAGATTATGAACCTTACTGTAACCACAGTTTTAAAGCCTATAATAGATACAAAAAAAAATTTTTTAAATCCAATCATAATGCTAAAGAAAACTATCAAATCACAGAGAAGTGTATAAGTGAGGAATAAAAGAACAGAGAGGAACTACAAAAACAACCAGAAAACTATTAATAAAATGGCAGTAAATACATACCTATCAATAATTACCTTAAGTGTAAATCAACTAAATGCACAAATAAAAAGACATAGGGTGGCAAAATAGATATAGAAACAAGACCCCATCTACATGCTGCCTACAAAGAGACTCACTTCAGGCCTAAGGACATACATGGACTGAAAATGAAGGGGTGGAAAAAGACATTTCATGCAAATAAATGGGAGAAAAAAGCAAGAGTAGCAGTATTTATATCAGACAAAATAGATTTCAAAACAAAGAAAGTAACAAGAGACAAAGGATATTACATGATAAAGGGATCAGTCCACCAAGAGGATATAATAACTGTAAATATATATGCACCAAACATAAGAGTGTATATATATATATGTATGTATACAGAAAAGTGTTTGTGTGTGTGTGTGTGTGTGTGTGTGTGTGTGTGTGTGTGTATATATATATATATATATATAAATCCTAACAGACCCAAATGATGGGGGAAATAGCAAAACAATCATTGTAGACTTTGATACCTCAATTATAGCATAGGACAGATCATCCAGACAGAAAACAAATAAGGAAATAATGGAGGCATTGAATGACACATTAGACCAGATGGACTTAATGGAAATACACAGAATGTTCCTTCCAAAAGCAGCAGGATATCCATTTTCCTCAAATGCACAGGGAATGTTCTTCAGAATGGATCACATATTAGGACACACAAAAAGTTCAATAAATTAAAAAAAATTGAAATTGTATTAAGCATCTTTTCAGGTCACAGTGGCATGAAACTAGAAGTCAATTACATGAAGAAAACAAAAAAAATACAAACACATGGCAGCTAAACAACGTGCTTCTAAATAATCAATGGGTCAATGCACAAATCAAAAGTGAAATCAAGAAAAACATGTAAATGAATTAAAACAAAAATACAATAGTTCAAAATATGTGGGATGCTGTAAAAGTGTCTCTAAGGGAGAAGTACATAGCAATACAGGCCTACCTCAAGAAATAAGAACTATCCCAAATAAAGTCTAAATGCACAACCAAGAAACTAGAAAAAGAACAAATGAAACCAGAAGTTAATAGGAGGACATAACAAGATCAAAGCAAAAATTTTAAAAGTAGAGAATGAGAAAACAATAGAAAAACATTAATGAAACCAGGAGCTGGTTCTTTGGGAAGATAAAATAGACAAACCCCTAGATAGACTTATCAAGAAAAAAAGAAAAATGACACAAATAAACAGAATCAGAAATGAAAAAGAAGTTGCAAGTGACACCACAGTAATACAAAGAATTATTAGAGAATTCTATGAAAAATTATTTGCCAATAAATTGGAAAACCTAGAAGACATGGACAAAGTCCTAGAAAAGTACAGCTTTCCAAGACTGACCCAGAAAGAAACATAATCTGAAAAGAGTTATTACCAATAATGAAATTAAATTGGTAATCAAAAAACTCACAACAAACAAAGGTCCAGAACCTGATGGCTTCACAGCTAAATTCTACCAAACAAAAGCTAATACCCATTCTTCTTAAAGTACTCCAAAAAATAGAAGAGGGAATACTTCCAACCTCACTCTATGAGGCAAACACCATTGTAATACCAAAACCAGACAAAGACACTACAAAAAAGAAAATTATAAATCAGTGTCCCTGATGAGTACAGACGCAAAAATCCCCAAAGAAGTATTAGCAAACCAAATTCAAAAATACATCAAAATGGGGGAGTTCCAGGAGGATGGGGGTGTGAACGGAGCGGCAGAATTTTCCTCCCAACATTATATTTATCCACGAAAACACAGCATATTCAACTGTTCCTAAAAGAGAGACCAGAACACACAGGAAAGTGCACACCGTGCAGACACACCTGAGAGGACTCGGCAGCTGGCAAGGCGAGTGTTGCTGCTTTTTCTTTTTCTTTTTCTTTCCATTCTCTTCTTTCTTTCTCTCTCTCTTTTTTTTATTATTATTAGTATTTTTCTTAATTTTTTTTCTTTTTCTCTTCTTTCTTCTCTTTCCTTTTTAAAGTCATAAAGAGCCCAGCTGACATATGTGACAACTACCAAAAACCAATTCTATAGTCATGAGAAGACAGAAGAATATGATACAGACAAAGCTTCAGACAAACACAACCTCTGAGAGAGAACCTGAAGCAATGGACATGCACAGTCTTCCTGAAAAAGAATTCATAATAAAAGTCATAGCCATGCTGACGGAACTACAGAAAAATGTGCAAGAGCTGAGGGAGGAAATGAGGAAAGACAATGCAGAAATGAGACAAGTCATCGACGGGCTCAACAGCAGATGGATGAGGTGCAAGACATGGTCAATGAAATAAAAACAGGGACCAGGAACACACAGAAGTTGAGGCACAGAGAGAGATGAAAGGGTCTCTAGGAATGAGAGGATACTAAGAGAGCTGTGTGACCAACCCAAACGGAGCAATAGTCGCATTATAGGAGTACCAAGGAAGAAGAGAGAGAAAAAGAGATAGAAAGTGTCTTTGAAGAAATAATCGCTGAAAACTTTCCCACGCTGGGGAAGGAAATAGTCTCACAGTCCACGGAAGCCCACAGATCTCCCAACACAAGGGACCCAAGGAAGACAACACCAAGACACATAATAATTCAGATGGCAGAGATCAAAGATAAAGACAGAGTATTAAAGGCAGCTAGAGAGAGAAAAAAGATCACCTATAAAGGAAAACCCATCAGACTGTCATCAGACTTCTCAACAGAAACCTTACAGGCCAGAAGAGAATGGCATGATATATTTAAAGTAATGAAACAGAAGGGCCTCAAACCAAGAATATTGTATCCAACACGATTATCATTTAAATATGATGGAGGGATTAAACAATTTCAAGACAAAGGAAAGTTGAGAGAGTTTGCCTCTCATAAACCACCACTACAGGATATCTTAAACGGATGCTCTAGAGGGAAGCACCCCTAAGGCTAAAAAGATGTCACCAGAGAAAATAAAATAATAGCAAAAAAAGCAGACCATCCAAAAACTAACTAAAGGCAAAGAATAAAACACCTAATATATAAAGAAAGGAGGAGGAAGAATAGGAAGGGAGAGAAAAAGAAACATCAGACGGGTTCACAATAACTTAACAAGAAAGTTAAGTTAGATTCTTAGATAGTAAAGAAGCAACCCTTGAACCTTTGGTAACCATGAATCTAAAGCCAGCAATGGCAATAAGTACATATCTATCAATAATCACCCTAAATGTAAATGGACTGAATGCACCAATCAAAAGACACAGAGTAACAGAGTGGATAAAAAAGCAAGACCCATCTATATGCTGCTTACAAGAGACTCACCTCAAACCCAAAGATATACACAGACTAAAAGTGAAGGGATGGAAAAAGATATTTCATGCAAACAACAAAGAGAAAAAAGCAGGTGTTGCAGAACTTGTATCAGACAAAATAGACTTCCATACAAAGACACTAGCAAGAGATAAAGAAGGACATTACATAATGATAAAGGGGTCAGTCCAACAAGAAGATATAACCATTATAAATATATATGCACCCAACACAGGTGCGTCAGCATATGTGAAACAAATACTAACAGAAGTGAAGGAGGAAATAGACAGCAATGCAATTATTTTAGGAAACTTTAACACACCACTCACTCCAAAGGATAGATCAACCAGGCAGAGGATAAGTAAAGACACACAGACACTGAACAACACACTAGAACAGATGGACCTAACAGACATCTACAGAACTCTGAACCCAAAAGCAGCAGGATACACATTCTTCTCAACTGCACATGGAATATTTTCCAGAATAGATCACATACTAGGCCACAAAAAAAACCTCAGTAAATTAAAAAGTATTGAAATCCTACCAACTGCCTTCTCAGTACACAAAGATATAAAACTAGAAATAAATTTTAGAAAGAAATCAAAAAGGCTCACAAATACATGGAGACTCAACAACATTCTCCTAATGAATCAATGGATTAACGACCAAATCAAAACAGAAATCAAAGAATATATGGAGACTAATGACAACAACAACACAAAGCCACAACTTGTCGCAGCAAAGGCAGTTCTAAAAGGAAAGTATATTGCAATCCAGGCCTATTTAAAGAAGGAAGAACATTCCCAAATGAACAGCCTAAAGACACAATTATTGAAATTGGAAAAAGAAGTAGAAAGGAGGCCCAAAGTCACCAGAAGGAGAGACATAATAAAGATCAGAGAAGAAATAAATAATATTGAGAAGAATAAAACAATAGAAAAAAATCAATAAAACCAAGAGCTGGTTCTTTGAAAAAATAAGCAAAATAGATAAACCCCTAGCCAAACTCATTAAGAGAAAAAGAGAATCTACACACATAAACAGAATCAGAAATGAGAAAGGAAAAATAACGACAAACCCCACAGAAACACAAAGAATTATAAGAGAATATTACGAGCATCTATATGCTAACAAGCTGGAAAACCTAGAAGAATGGACAACTTCTTAGAAAAATACAACCTTCCAAAACTCACCAAGCAGGAAACAGAAAAACTAAACAGACCAATCACCAGCAACGAAATTGAATCGGTAATCAAAAAACTACCCAAGAACAAAACCCCTGGACCTGATGGAGTCACCTCTGAATTCTACCAGACATATAGAGAAGAAATAACACCCATTCTCCTTAAAGTTTTCCAAAAAATAGAAGAGGAGGGAATACTTCCAAACTCTTTCTATGAAGCCAGCATCACTCTAATTCCAAAACCGGGCAAAGACCTCACTAAAAAAGAAAACTACAGACTAATATCCCTGATGAACGTAGATGCAAAAATACACAACAAAATATTAGCAAACTGAATTCAAAAATACATCAAGAGAATCATACACCATGATCAAGTGGGATTCATCCCAGGGATGCAAGGATGGTACAACATTCGAAAATCCATCAGCATCATCCATCACATCAATAAAAAGAAGAACAAAAACCACATGATCATCTCCATAGATGCTGAAAAAGCATTTGACAAAATTCAGCATCCATTCATGATTAAAACTCTCAAAATGGGTATAGATGGCAAGTACCTCAACATCATAAAGGGTATATATGACAAACCCAAAGCTAACATCATGCTTAATAGTGAGAAGCTGAAAGCTTTTCATCTAAGACCGGGAACAAGACAGGGGTGCCCACTCTCTCCACTGTTATTCAACATAGTACTGGAGGTCCTAGCCATGGCAATCAGACAAAGCAAAGACATACAAGGCATCCAGATTGGTAAAGAAGAAGTCAAATTGTCACTATTTGCAGATGACATGATACTGTACATAAAAAACCCTAAAGACTCCACTCCAAAACTACTAGAACTAATATCTGAATTCAGCAAAGTTGCAGGATATAAAATTAACACACAGAAATCTGTTGCTTTCCTATACACTAATGATGAACTAACAGAAAGAGAAATCAGAAAAACAATTCCATTCACAATTGCATCAAAAAGAATAAAATACCTAGGAATAAACCTTATGAAGGAAGTGAAAGACCTGTACTCTGAAAACTACAAGACACTCCTAGGAGAAATTAAGGAAGACACTAACAAATGGAAATTCATCCCATGCTCATGGCTAGGAAGAATAAATATTGTCAAAATGGCTATACTACACAAAGCAATCTACAGATTCAATGCAATCCCTATCAAACTACCAACATCTTTCTTCAATGAACTGGGCCAAGTAATTCTAAAATTTATATGGAACCAGAAAAGACCCCGAATAGCCAAAGCAATCCTGAGAAGGAAGAATCAAACAGGGGGAATTACGCTCCCTGACTTCAAGCTCTACTACAAAGCCACAGTAATCAAGACAATTTGGTACTGGCACAAAAACAGACCCACAGACCAGTGGAACAGAATAGAAAATCCAAACATTAACCCAAACACCTACAGTCAATTAATATTTGCTAAAGGAGCCTTGGATATACAATGGGGAGAAGACAGCCTCTTCAGCAGCTGGTGTTGGAAAAACTGGACAGCTACATGTAAGAGAATGAAACTAGACTACTGTCTATCCCAATACACAAAGGTAAATGCAAGGTGGATCAAAGACCTGAATGTAAGTCATGAAACCATAAAACTCTTAGAAAAAAACATAGGCAAAAATCTCTTGGACATAAACATGAGCGACTTCTTCATGAACATATTCCCCTGGGAAAGGGAAACAAAAGCAAAAATGAACAAATGGGACTATATCAAGTTGAAAAGCTTCTGTACAGCAAAGGACACCATCAGTAGAACAAAAAGACATCCTACAATATGGGAAAATATATTCATAAATGATGTATCTGATAAGGGGTTGACATCCAAAATTACAAAGAACTCACACACCTTAACAAACAAAAAGCAAATAATCCAATTAAGAAATGGGCAGAGTACATGAATAGACACTTCTCTAAAGAAGAAATTCAGATGGCCAACAGGCACATGAAAAGGTGCTCCACATCGCTTATCATCAGAGAAATGCAGATTAAAACCACAATGAGATATCACCTCACACCAGTGAGAATGGCCAACATCCAAAACACAAACAACAACAAATGTTGGCAAGGATGTGGAGAAAAGGGAACCCTCCTACACTGCTGGTGGGAATGCCAATTAGTGCAACCATTGTGGAAAGCAGTATGGAGGTTCCTCAAAAAACTCAAAATAGAAATACCATATGACCCAGGAATCCCACTCCTAGGAATTTACCCTAAGAATGCAGCAGCCCAGTTTCAAAAAGACAGATGCACCCCTATGTTTATTGCAGCACTATTTACAATAGCCAAGAAATGGAAGCAACCTAAGTGCCCATCAGTAGATGAATGGATTAAGAAGATGTGGTACATATACACAATGGAATATTATTCAGTCATAAGAAGAAAACAAATCCTACCATTTGCAACAACATGGATGGAGCTAGAGGGTATTATGCTCAGTGAAATAAGCCAAGCCGAAAAGACAAGTATCAAATGATCTCACTCATATGTGGAGTATAAGAACAAAGAAAAAAATTGAAGGAACAAAACAGCAGCAGACTCACAGAACCCAAGAACGGACTAATAGTTACCAAAGGGAAAGGGACTGGGGAAGAAGTGTGGGAAGGGAGGGATAAGAGGGTAAAAGGGGCATTACGATTAGCAGACTTAAGGTGGAGGGGCACGGGGAGGGCTGTACAACTCAGAGAAGACAAGTAGTGATTCTCATCTCACTACACTGATGGACAGTGACTGTAATAGGGTTGGTGGGGGGAACCTGATGAAGGGGTAGTTTAATCACCACAATATTGCTCATGTAAGTGTATGTTAATGATACCAAAATAAATTGTAAAAAAAGAAAAAATACATCAAAATGATCATTTATCATAACCAAGTAGGATTTATTCCAGAGATGCAAGGGGGGTACAATATTCATAAATCAATCAATGTGACACACTCCATAAAAAAAGGAAGAATAAAAACCACATGATCATCTCAATAAGTGCTTCAAAAGCATTTGACAACATTCAACATTCATTTATGATAAAAACTCTCTGCAAAGTATGGATATAGAGGGATCGTACTTTAACATAATAAAGGCCATATACCACAACCCACACATAACATAATTCACAATGGCAAAAAGCTGACAGCTTTTCCTCTAAGATCAGAAACAAGACAAGGTGCCCACTCTCATGACTTTTATTCAACATAGTATTAGAAGTCCTAGCCATGGCAAACATACAAGTAAAAGAGATCAAATCTTCCAAATTGGTAAGGAAGAAGTAAAACTCTATCTGCATATGACATGATACTATACATAGGAAGACGCTAAAAATTTCATAAAAATTCCTGGAACAAATAAGTTCCAAACTTCTAGGTTTTCCAATTTATTGGCAAATTTGGATTCAGCAAATTTTCAAGATTCACAATCAATACAGAGAAATCTATTGCATTCCTATATACTAGCAATGAACTATCAGAAAGAGAAATAAGGAAAACAATTCCATTTACAATTGCATTGAATAGAATAAAATACCTAGGGATAAATATAACCAATGAGGTAAAAGACCTATACTCTGAAAACTATAAGACACTGATGAAATAAATTAATAAATGGAAAACTATCCCACATTCATGGATAGGAGGAATTAATATTGTCAGAATGACCATCCTGCCAAAAGCAATTTACAGATTAAATGCTATCCCTATCAAAATTCCAATAGCATTTTTCAGTGAACTAGAACAAAGAATCTTAAAATATATATGAAACCACACCACAAAGACCTCATATAGCCAAAGCAATCTTGAGAAAGAAGCACAAAAAATATCATGATCCCTGACTTCAAGCTGTACTACAAAGCCACTGTGATTAAAACATCATACTGGCACAAGAACAGACCCATAGATCAATGGAACAGAACAGAGAGCCCAGAAATAAATCCATGCATATATGGTCAATTAATATATGACAAATGGAAAAGACAGTCTCTTCAATAAATGGTGTTAGGAAAATTGGACAGCTACCTGCAGGAAAATAAAACTGGATTAAATATGAAATGGATAAGAGACTTAAATATAAGACATGAAACCATAAAACTATTCAGAGAAAACATAGGCAAAAATCTCTCAAATATAAGCATGATCAATTTTTCTCTGGACACATCTCCCTAGGCAAGGAAAACAAAAGCATAAATGAACAATTAGAACTACATCAAACAAAAAAGGTTCTCTAGAGTAAAGGATACCATCAACAAAACAAAAAGGTAACCTACATCATGGGAGAATATATTCAAAAATGATAATATCAGATAAGTGGTAAACATCCAAAATATATAAAGTACTCATATGCCACACTGACAAAAAATTAACAACCTGACTAAAAAATAGGCAGAGAACCTGAACAGACATTTTTCCAAAGAAGACATACTGATGGCCAATAAACACATGAAAAGATGCTCCACATCACTAATTATCAGGAAAATGCAAATAAAAACCATTATGAGATATCACCTCACACCAGTTAGAATTGCCATTATGCAAAAGACAAGAAATAACAAGTGTTGGAGAGGATGTAGAGAAAAGGGAGCCCTCCTACACTGTTGGTGGGAATGTAAACTGGTGCAGCCACTATGAAAAGTTCCTCAAAACACTAAAAACAGAAATACTATGTGACCTAGTATCTCCACTTCTAGGAATGTACCTGAAGAAAACAAATCTCTGATTCAAAAGGATTTATGCACCCTTATGCTTATTGCTGTATTATTTACAATCTCAGGATATGGAATAACTAGTCCTTCAATAGATGAATTAATAAAGATGTGGTACATATATATACTGGAATATTACCCAGTCATAAAAAAGGAGAAATCCTCCCATTTTCTACAACATGGATGGATTTAGAGGGTATTATGCTAAGTAAAACAAGCCAGGTGGAGAAAGACAAATACCATATGATTTCACTTATAAGTGGAATCTAAACTACAAAACAAATAAATAAGAAATAGACCCTAAATATGGGCAGCAGACTTTTGGTTACTGTAAGGAGAGTGTTGGGGGTTGGGTGAAATCAGCGAAGAGGATAAAAATACAAAGTGTAAGCTGCAAAATAAATCAGTCATGGGAATGGAATTACAACATGCAGAATATGACACATAATACTGTGATTGTATCAGGGAGAACAATACTACAGGAAGTATCCAGCAATATACATAATTATCTAGTCACTGTGTTGTACATCTGATACCAATATAATACTGTACATCAACTTTATTCCAATGACAAAAACTGAACTACTACTCCACAATGGATGTAAGCCAGAGTATGCTGGATTTCAGGCGATGCTGCAGGGTTCTCTTACCACCGTCATGCCCTATGATTAAGGACGATGGAAAACCACAAAAATACAATCTACATTGAACTACCAGACCTCTCAGGAATGAATATTTGGCTCACCTCAAAATGTAAAGAACCACAATTAGCTGAGGTGCATGTGGAAGGCAAAGGGAATGTGAAATATGTAATGAAAGCAGGTAATTATAGATACCAGCTACAATATGTGGACAGTTACAGAAGTTAGGACAGTAATTTTTTTTAATAATTGTTTTTAATATGTTTGTATACATATATTTTTATGTATATATGTGTATATAAACTTGCAAATATAGATTACATATACAATTTGTATATTACATATGTATGTGCACATGGGTATATATAGTAAGCAAATATATCTGATTTCTTCCTCTTATCCCCACATATAACATAAGATGTATTAACTTTATTTCATAGCATAATTTAAGTGCTAAATTTAATTTCTTTATTTTACATCATAGTATTAACATTATAGGATATCACGGAGAAGAGTGTACCCCAGAAAAGATTAGTGCATCTTAGTTTAATGTAGAATAAGCAGAAATATAAATTTGCTTTTGGCTCCTTATTTTTTATATTAACTCCCTACTTTGTATCATTCACAAGTTATTTTTCATGCTTTCATTTATAATGCTTACATTTAAGTGTACTAATTTTTAAGTGCTCTTTAAGCTGCATTCCACACATTTTAAAATATAGCATTTGTATTATTGTTCAGCTTATAATATTTTCTATTTACAATACAATTTCTTTTTGGTCATGAGATATTTAAAAACATGTTTCTCAATTTCCAGTACCAAGTTTTCCCTTATCTTTTTTTTTACTACTGTTTACCTTTTGTTATTTTCTAAATAAACACAGCTATTGGGGTAGGATTTCTCTGTGATATTCTTTGAAATATGTTGGAATTTCTTGGTGCAATAAATGGGTATGTTTTGATATTTTTCCTTACTGAGCTAAAAACATAATGTGTTTTTGTTCTGTTCTATACATACATGTCCATTAGGTAAAGCAGGTCAACTTTGTGGTTCAAGTTTTTTGTATCTATTTTTTTTCTTTCTTATCCGGCCATTACAGAGAGAAGTGTGTTCACAGTCACCCACTATGATGATAAGCTTGTCAATTTCCATTTGTATTATATATCGATTTAGTTATATATTTTGCAGGATATTATTAGCTGCAGAATGTTATAGAATTGGTTTATTTCCTTGTAACAATTTTCACCTTGAGTAATTATTACTCAAAGTCTATCATTTTTAATATTAATAAAGCCACATCAGTTTTGTTTTGGTTAATTTTGCCTGCCATATTTAACTTTTACTATCCTTTTCCTCAATTTTTCTGTGTGCTACGTTTCAGATGTCTCTTTGAAAACAGCAAGTAGGTTATATTTTCTAATCCAGTCTGATAATCTCTGAGGATTTTTCTGGCTCTTTACTTTTTAAAATTGGTATAATTTACAGATTACTTTGCATTCATTTAGGTGTAATATATAATTATTTGATATATGTACATATTGAAAATGACTATCACAATAAGTTTCGTTAGCATCCATTGCCACACAGTTACACATTTCTTTCCTGTCATGAGATCTTTAAATATTTACTTTCTAACCAACTTCGAAACATGCAATGCAATATTGCTGTTTTTATTCTAATATAAACAAGCCCTTTTCTACAAGACCTCTCTTCCTAGCTCTCTTCAGTTCTTTCCTCCTTTCTGAAGCAAAATTTTTCCACCATATTTATTTGCTTGCTTGAATTCATCATTCACATAAGCAGCTGTTGTTGTTGGCAGTGATTTTTAAAATATTTATGTATTATTGAAATACAGTTTATATATAGCATTACTGGTTTCAGGTGTACATCAATCATTCCCATTAGCTCTTAAATCCGCTTCATCCACATTTCAGGTAAGCAAACCAGAAACACTTATCATGTCAAAGCCACCACTGATCTTCGTTGTTAAATCCAGTCTTCCTGAGAGTTTTATTTGATATGCAGTAGCGCAGCCAATTGCTCTTTCCACTTGGATGTTCGTTCTTTCAAGCTTCCAGAATACCAGGATGCTTTTAAGTGGCTGGACGCAGATATTTGACTAAAGATTCTATTTTAATGCCTCTCCTTAGGCTTCCTATTGCCCAATCATCTTTGGAAATGTTCATTTTTCCTAGACAATTACCTGCTTTTACATTTAAATATATTGACATAGCATTGTACAAAATAATGTTGATAAAATAGATATTAATACTCACACTTAAAAAAATGGGGAGTTACTCCATCAGTTGTCTGATCACAATGCAACACAATTTGAAACTAAAAGCAAAATAATCCTAAGTGAGCTCTGAATTTGCAAAATAAAACACACATATACATCCTTGGCTCTGAAGGAGTTTATTGCTGCACAAATGAGACCATCTGCAGCCAATGGTTACTATCGCCAGTCAGAGCATGGAACGCTCCAGAGGACAGGGACTCTCAGGTATGCGGCTGAGCAAGTGGGGGAAGTCGTAGGAAGAGGCTCAGGGCCGTCTTGTAGGACATCGGCACCGGGGTCCAGTCTTGTCTATGTGTGTGCACGTGCCACATGCATTCCTACAAGTTCATGTACTTGTTTCTTCTAAATTTGTACTTTCCTCATAGAGAGGGGGGTCACAAGACACCCTCCGTCAGCATCCAACTTGGTCTGTGCCCAGGAGTTATCCACTGGTGTTGTTTGAGGTTATTTTTGTTTATCAGTCTCAAGGGTGTGTTTAAGTTTAAGTTGCATGTTACTTCAGTTGAATATGAATGTTTTTGGTGAGTGTAGAACCAATATGTACCTACACTAGGACTTCTAGGAAGACTTTTTACATTTCTCATCCTTTACTTAGAGTTATGAGGTCTTAGAACAGTTAGGAGTGCATCTGGGAAAGATGGTGTCTCACCAGTGGGTTTCAGCCCCAGGAAAGTTCACTCTTAATTCGGTGAGACTGAAAAATGACAATGGAACATTCTTGGGGTGAAAGGATTTTTACCTGGCTTTATTCCCATGGTGGCAGGTCAATCACTAGAATCCCGTCCACTCAGAGCTAGTCTGCATGCAGCAAGCCGGTCGCATCTCTGCCCCTGCATCCATCTCAGTCTCTGTCCTCGGCGCTGCCACCACTCCAACCTCTGTTCTCCTGCAGCTTTGCAGCCATGCAGCCCACAGCACTGGGCGGAGCTCTTCATACAGAGTCAGTAACAACATATTGCCCACATGTGTGCAGTGAGCCAGCTGACCAGGCCAGGTGAGAATCCTGGCCATAGGAGCTTCCATTTTATCCACAGAAGGATTTTGAGCAGAAGCTTGAAAACTCTTAGAACTTCTAACCATGGGTGATGCCTTTCCCAGGCTGACAGTCTTATCTGGATGATGAAACCGGGAAATAATCTCTTACTAAATAAAAGTGTAGACTGACAAGAACGTCTTCCCTACAGGCACTGATTTCCCTAGTGATTCCTCACTAACTACACACACGTGAACATAAGTCTTAATTGCTTCATTGGGGTCCTTTGCCCCAGCAACCTCAGCCAAGAAAAGATGCGATATATCCCTTTCTGTGACTTTTTCATGCTCTCATTATTTTAGAGAAAAAGAAGAGACTACTCCCATTAGGGGTAGAAGAATTTTCTCTTTCCTGGTGTCTGCTTTTCTGTTTCAGGTAAAAGATGTCAGCAATAAGGCCCATATTTCTCTCTATATGTATGTGTCCATAGATCTTATAGCCAAAGACTGTATGGAGACTGAAGCAGTAATTTGTTTATGGTTTCTTCACAATAAATAATGCATAATTAGAGTGTTCTGTTATTAATCAGATTTAAGGGAAGTAGATGTGTTTGATTTTCCATACAGATAAATTTCTATTATGGAAATTGATTAAATAAATTATTTGCATGCAGATCCAAAACTACCAGTTCACTCTATGGCAAGGAGAGGTGCTAACCTGAAAACAGTATAACTACATTAAATGTAAACATTGTGAATAATTCTCTCTTCTTCCAATATATGAATGTTACTCTGTAGAAAAAAGTGTCATATAGCTGATTTATAATTAGATTTTCAGGAAGTACAAAATAATTTTTAAAAATTTTACTAATAAATTAAGATAAGGAGAGTGTTCATTGTGAATTTACCAACACAATTAATTTTTAAAGTGGTCAACTGTACTTTCATTCTCCTGCCTTTTCTATATTATGATCATGTTTAAGGTATTTACTTGACTGTAAGAAACTGGCAGATGGAACCTTCTGACAAAGTCCAAGTGTAATGCAATGAGGTCCTTAGCTTCAGACAAAAATCTCTGTTGGTGAATGTCCTTTGATAAATCTAGGTTAACAGTGCATTCACTAAGACCTGTTTAATGTTAATGTAACATGGTATTTGTATGATTTCACTTCATGTGGAATCTAAAAACACAACAAAACGAACAAAACAGCAGTAGACTCATAGACACTGAGAAGTCACATGGTTACCATGGGGAGGGGCTGGGGTGAGGGTGGAATAGGTGAGGGGATAAAGGGGCACAACATCTCAATCACAGTATAAAGCAGGCATGGGGATGAAAGAACAGCACAGAGAGTATATCAGTGTTTCTGTAACATCTTCCTATGTTGACAGCAACCACAGTAGTTGCGGTGAGGATTTAACAATGTGGGTAACTGTAGAACCACTGTGTTTTACACTTGAAACCAATATAGGATTATATATCAACTATGCTTCAATTAAAAAATATATCAACAACAAAACATTTAACATGATATCGAGTCAAAATAATGGGAGGACAAGCTTTTTTAAGTTTTTAGCATTGATTAAGTGTAGGTAAAATGTAAGATGGGAGGGCAAAGCCGGGGTTTGTGCTTGTGCGCGGATGCGTGTGGCTTGTCTGATTGCAGACAGCAGTTAATGCTGCTGCAGAAATGAGACTGGTAGGCGGGATCTCATAGAGAAAGCAGAGGGCTGATGATTAGAAAGCATGTATATCTATGAAAAGGAAGAAATAGCAAGTATCAGCGCTCGGTTTGTATACTTATCTATGTAATCAGCCCTCAATTCAATAGAATTTCTGTTTTTTGTGCAGGACTTGGTTATGGAGCTTTTGAAACACATTTATTGCTCTTTTCTTCCAGATGCTTATAATATATATGATAACGCTGACATGGGTATACATATAAATATTCTATACACAAATCTCTGATAAATGTAAGACAATTGGTGAGACCAAAATAAAAAACAATCCTTAGAAGCTCACAGAGGAGGCACACATTGAAACCATTCGCATCAAAATATTTCATGAAGTGATAAGGTTTTGGAAATTTTGATCTGGAAATAGTCCTAAGACTCATGTACTCATGTTTTATTAGTATCTGAGTCTCAGTGATGGTCCTGAGACACGATTTTTGGCATAGGAGTGTGAAGGGTGAATTCAAATATGATAGTGATTATTCAAGGTGTGTGAAAAAAGGGGACTCGCTGTTATCATTCCTCATGAAGCATATTCTGTGGCAGGGCCTAGGCGCGCTGGTGCACACATGGGATCAGAGGCGGTATTATGTTACTCAAAGGGGCGCACAGGCTTACGGGAATAGTTCAGAATCAAAACTGACAATAGTGGAGAGAGAAAAAAATGCTTAGAATCTCATAATGGAGGAGCTTTAAAAATAAATCTTGCAGTTAACATAGTTCATTCCTTAAAGTAATGAGGCAGAATAGACCTGGGTCATGCTCATAGGATTCACTCTTTAAGAGATTATTTTTAAGTTTTCTGAGTTCTATGTCACCAAAACAAAAACACAGAAAACATTTAGAATATTGAGTAAAATTTTTTAAAGTTGCTAATGGTACATCCTATACATAAATGCATTGATGGAGAACTGGGGCATTGTGCAATGAAGGGTTACTAAGGTGCAATTCAGGGCAGAGTGAAATCAGAGAGGGATTTTTCAGATTATATCTAAATAACGGAGCCATGTAACTTTATAGCCTCATTTAGGGCATGATAAGTGAGAGATACGGAGAACAGCAAAGACAAGCATGTTTTAATAGCATTCCCTATATCCCAGACAGGGGAACATATAAACATGTTTGAAGACAGGCATAAAGGCGAGGAGAAGTTTCCAGATAGTGTAAATATGTAAATAAGTGATGACAAAAATCTCTAGGAAGACAAGAAAATATTAATGTAGGTAAAGGACGGGGAAATGGATTTAAATTTGAAGTGTTTGCTTTCATTTCAAAGAGAGGAATGTGTTCTTGAATCTTTCAGGTTGGCATGTGGGAAAGACAATGAAAGTAAAGATTTCTATTCAGTCTCACATATTTCTCATTGAAATATATTTTTCTCCCTTTAGCAACAATGCAATGATAAGCAATGGTCATTCCTAACATCACCTCCTTTGGTGGCTTTTTCCTGTTGGGCTCCTCCAAGCAGCCTCAGCTGGAAACGACCCTCTTTGCTATCCTTGTGCTTTTCTACTTACTGACTCTGCTCAGCAATACGGCCATCATTATTTTGGCTCATCTGGATGTCCGGCTCCACACCCCAATGTACCTTTTCCTCACCCAGCTGTCTTTAATGGATCTCTGCTACACTGCCAGCACGGTCCCGCAGCTGCTGTTTAACTTGCAAGGCTCAGAGAAGACGATAACTTACGGTGGCTGTGTTGGTCAGCTGTATGTGTCCTTGGCCATGGGTTCCACAGAAAGCATCCTCCTTGCAGTCATGGCTGTTGACCGCTATATGGCAGTCTGCCGGCCTTTGCACTACACTGTTCTCATGCATCCACGCATCTGCTGGCAGCTGGTGGCCACAGTCTGGCTGACTGGTTTGACCAGCTCATTGGTGCAGACTTTGCTCATAACACAGGTTCCCCTTTGTGGAAGAAACATAATAGACCACATCTTCTGTGAAGTGCCAGCTCTCCTCAGACTTGCCTGTGTGGACACCACATTTAACTTGATGGAACTCTCCCTGCTCAGTGCAGTTTACTCCTGGTGCCCCTCACTGTTATTCTCATTTCCTACAGCTGCATTGCTCAGGCTGCGTGGGAGATCAGGTCGTCTGAGGGTCACCGAAAGGCCCTAGGCACTTGCTGTTCCCATTTGGTGGTGGTGTTTCTCTTCTATGGCACTGCTATGGCCGTGTACCTGAATCCCACCTCGGACACCTCCCGGGACCAGAAGAAGTTCATGGCCTTACTCTATGGAATCGTCACCCCAACTCTAAATCCTTTCATCTATACACTACGCAATAAAGACATGAAAGGGGCACTGAAGAAGATCACGGGGAAAGAGTAAGTAAATAAAGGGTCTGATGCGATGATGGAAATTGGAGCATGTAGAATTGCTTATGGAGAAAAACCATGAGAAGTTTTAATTCTTCATTTTGGATTTTTTTATTGAAGTATGGTTCATATACAATGTTATATTAGCTTCAAATATACAGCATAGTGATTGAACAGATATCTGTATTATTAAATCATCAACCCAAATAGTGTACTGTCAACATAGAATGATGTTACAGAAATATTGACTATATTCTTTATGCTGTACTTTCATCCTTGTGACTGATTTATATTATGATTGATATTTTGTACCCCTTTATCCCCTTTACCTATTTCACCCAACCACCCCAACCCCTCCCCCATGGTAACCACCAGTCACTTCTCAGTATGTATGTGTCTACTGATGTTTTGTCCATTTTGTTTTGTTTTTACATTCCACGTGTAAGTGAAATCATGTGATATTTGTCCTTCTCTGCCTGGCCTATTTTACTTAGCATAATACCCTCTAGGTCCATCCATGTTGTCCCTAAATGCATTATTTCCTTCCTTTTCTTGGTTGAATAATATTCCATTACATATATGAATCACATCTTCTTTAGCATTCATTTACTGATGGAAACTTTGATTACTTCCATATCTTGTCTATTGTAAATAATGCAGCAATAAATGTAGGGGTGCATAGATCTTTTCTAATCCCATACTGTAGGATGCCATTTTTGTTCTGTCCTTTGCTGTACAGAAGATATTTAGTTTGATATATTCCCACTTGTTCATTTTTGCTTTGATTTCCCTTGCCCGGGGAGATATGTTCATGAAGAAGTTGCTCATGTTTATATTCAAGAGAGTTTTGCCTATATTTCCTTCTAAGAGTTTTATGGTTTCATGACTTACATTCAGGTCTTTGATTCATTTCGAGTTTACTTTTGTGTATGGAATTAGACAATAATCCAGTTTCATTCTCTTACATGTAGCTGTTCAGTTTTGCCAACACCAGCTGTTGAAGAGGCTGTCATTTCCCTATTGTATATCCATGGCTCCTTTATCGTATACTAACTAACCATATATGTTTGGGTTAATATCTGGACTCTCTATTCTGTTCCACTGGTCTATGGGTCTGTTCTTGTGCCCATACCAAATTATCTTGATTAATGTGCCTTTGTAGTAGAGCTTGAAGTTGGGAAGCGAGATCCCCCTTGCTTTACTCTCCCTTCTCAGGATTGCTTTGGCAATTCGGGGTCCTTTTATGGTTCCATATGAATTTTAGAACTATTTGTTCCAGTTGGTTAAAGAATGCTGTCGGTATTTTGATAGGGATTGTATTGAACCTGTAGATTCCTTTAGGAAGGATGGCCATTTTAACAATATTAATTCTTTCTACCCAAGAGCATGGGATGAATTAACATTTATTAGTATCCTCTTTAATATCTCTTAGGAGTGTCTCGTCATTTTCAGGGTATAGGTCTTTCACTTCCTTGGTTAGGTTTATTCCTAGGTATTTTATTCTTCTTGAGGAAATTGTCAATGGAATTGTTTTCCTGTCTTCTCTTTCTGCTAGTTCATCGTTGGTGTATAGGAATGTGACAAATTTGTGTGTATTAATTTTCTTTCCTGCAACTTTTCTGAATTCAGATATAAGTTCTAGTAGTTTGGGAGTGGATTCTTTAGGGTTTTTTATGTACAATATCGTGTCATCTGCAAATAGTGACAGTTTGACTTCTTCCTTACCAATCTGTATGCCTTTTATTTCTTTGTATTTTCTGATTGCCGTGGCTAGGACCTCCAGTACTATGTTGAATAAAAGCGGGGAGAGTGGGCATCCTTGTCTTGTTCCCAATCTTAGTGGAAATGCTTTCAGCTTCTCACTGTTCTGTATGATGTTGGCTGTGGGTTAGTCATATATGGCCTTTATTATGTTGAGGTACTTGTCTTCTATATCCATTTTGTTGAGAGTTTTTATCATGAATGGATGTCGAATTCTGTTGAATGCTTTTTCAGCATCTATGGAAATGATCGTGTGTTTTTGTCCTTCTTTTTGTTGATGTGGTGGATGGTGTTGATGGATTTTCGAATGTTGTACCATCCTTGCACCCCTGAGATGAACCCCACTTGACCATGTTGTATGATCCTCTTGATGTATTTTTGAATTTGGTTTGCTAATATTTTGTTTAGTATTTTTACATCTATGTTCATCAGGGATATTGGTCTGTAATTTTCTTTTTTGGTGGTGTCTTTGCTTGGTTTTGGTTTTAGAGTGATGCTGGCTTCACAGAATGAGTTTGGAAGTATTCCCTACTCTTCTATTCTTTGCAAAAATTTAATGTGAATTCTTCTGGCCCAGGGGTTTTGTTCTTGGGTAGTTTTTGATTGCTGATTCAATTCCATTGCTGGTAATTGGTCTGTTTAGACTTTCTGTTTCTTCCTTGGTCAGTCTTGGAAGGTTGTATTTTTTCTGGGAAGTTGTCCATTTCTTCTAGGTTATCCAGTTTGTTAGCATATAGATTTTCATAGTATTCTCTAATAATTCTTTGTACTTCTGTAGTGTCCGTCATGATTTTTCCTTTCTCATTTCTGATTCTGTTTATGTGCATAGATTCTTTTTTCTTAACATATCTGGCTAGGGGGTTATCTATTTTGTTTATTTTCTCAAAGAACCAGCTCTTGCTTTCATTAATTTTTTCTATTGTTTTATTCTTCTCAATGTCATTTATTTCTTCTCTGATCTTTATTATGTCCCTCCTTCTGCTGACTTTGGGCTTCATTTGTTCTTCTTTTTCCCGTTTCAATAATTGTGAATTTAGACTATTCATTTGGGATTGTTCTTCCTTCTTTAAATAGGCCTGGATTGCTCTATACTTCCCTCTTATAACTGCCTTCTCTGCATCCCACAGAAGTTGGGGCATTGTGCTGTTGTTGTCATTTGTCTCCATATATTTCTTGATCTCTGTTTTATTTGGTCATTGATCCATTGATTATTTAGGAGCATGTTTTTAAGCCTCCATGTGTTTGTGAGCCTTTTGTTTTCTTTGCACAATTTATTTCTAGTTTTATACACTTGTGGTATGAGAATTTGGTTGGTACAATTTCAATATTTTTTAATTTACTGAGGCTCTTCTTGTGGCCTAGTATGTGGTCTATTCTGGAAAATGTTCCGTGTGCACTTGAAAAGAATGTGTATCCTGCTGCTTTTGAGTGGAGAGTTCTGTAGATGTCTGTTAGTTCCAACTGATTTAATGTGCTATTCAATGCCTCTGTCTCCTTGCTTATTTTCTGTCTGGTCAATCTGTCCTTCAGAGTGAGTGGTGTGTTGAAGTCTCCAAGAATGAATGCATTACATTCTATTTCCCTTTTAATTCTGTTAGTATTTGTTTCACATATGTAGGTGCTCCTGTTTTGGGTGCATAGATATTTATAATGGTTATATCCTCTTGTTGGATTGACCCCTTCATCATTATGTAATGTCCTTCTTTTTCTCTTGTGTCTTTCTTTGTTTTGAAGTCTATTTTGTCTGATACAAATACTGCAACACTTGATTTTTGCTTCCTATTAGTTGCATGAAACATCTTTTTCAATCCCTTTACTTTCAGTCTGTATATGTCTTTGGGTTTGAAGTGAGTCTCTTGTAGGCAGCATATAGATGGGTCTTTGCTTTTTTACCCATCCAGTGTCTCTACATCTTTTGATTGGTGCATTCTGACCATTTACATTTAGGATGATTTTCGATAGGTATGTACTTATTGCTATTGCAGGCTTTAGATTCGTGGTTACCAAAGTTTCAAGGGTAACTTCGTAACTATCTAAGAGTCTAACTTAACTCACTTAGTATGCTGTTACAAACACAGTCGAAAGGTTCTTTTTTTCCCTTTTCTTCCTCCTCCATTCTTTATATATTAGATATTATATTCTGTTCTCTTTGTCTATCCCTTTTTATTACCTCTGGTGACAGCTATTTAACCTTAGGAACGCTTCCACCTATAACAGTCCCTCCAAAATGCACTGTAGAGATGGTTTGTGGGAGCTAAATTCTCTCAGCTTTTGCTTATCTGGAAATGGTTTAATCCCTCCTTCAAATTTAAATGGTAATCTTGCCAGATAAAGTGTTCTTGTTTTGAGGTCCTTCTGCTTCATTGCATTAAATATATCAAGGCACTCCCTTCTGGCCTGTCAGCATTAGTAATTTCATTCTGCATGTCTCCCCAGGGGTGGGAATCAGAAGTAAAAATAAAGAAGTGAAATCACATCAAATTAAAAACTATCTGCACAGCAAAGGAAACCATCAACAAAGTATAAAGTCAACCTACTGTATGGAAGAATATAGTTGCAAATGATATATCTGAGAAGGGGCTCATTTTGAAGATATATTAACAACTCATACAACTCAACACCAAGAAAACCAATGGCCCAATTATAAAATGGGTGGAGGTCCTGAACGGACAATTTTCCAAGGAAAAGAATGTTCAGTGAGCACATGAACTAGTCTTTAGGAAAATGAAAAGCAAAAGCACAGTAAGATATTACTTCATACTAGTTAGAATGGTTACTGTCCAAAAGAAAAAAAAATCAAGTGTTTGCAAGGTTGTGGAGAAAAGAGAACCCTATGCTGCTGATGGGATTTCAAGGTGTGCAATCATAACTCTGTGAGCTATGGGAAACAGAAAGGAGGTTTCTCAAAAAAAAAAAAAACGAAATATAGAACCATTATATGACCCAGCAATTCCACCTGTTGGATTTTATCCAAAGAAAACAAAATCACTAATCCAAAAAGATATATGCACTCCTATGTTTATAGACATATTATTTACAATAGCCAAGATATGGAAGAACATGGTGTATACCAGTAAATGAATGGATATAGAATAGGTGGTGTATATATATATATATGTAATGGAATATTATTCAGTCACAGAATAGAATGAAATCTCAACTTTTGCAACAACATAGATGGACCTAGAGGATATCATGCTAAGTGAAATAAGCCAGGTAGAGAAAAATGAATACTACACAAGTACAATTTTATGTAGAATCTGAAAAACAAAATGAATTGAAAAAATCAGTAATAGACTCTTTAACACTGAGAGACTGATGTTTACTATATTGTAGGTGGAATGGGGGGATGGGTGAGATGGGTGCAGTAAAATAAACTTAAAGAGAACATTTGGCAACTTGATCAGGGTGATGGTTACGTGACTGTATACACTTGTCAAAATTCGTCAGGATGTATGTTAAGATTTGTGTATTTTGTCTTATGTACTTTAACAAATAAATAAATAAATAAATAAAGGTTAGTGGTAGATGAAAAAAAGACAAGAAGAAACAAGTGCTGGTGAGGATGTGAGAGAAGGGGAACCCCTGTGCTGTGCTGTGACCATGTGACTCTGCACAGCCACTATGATACAGAGCATAAAGCGCTGGAGTTAAAAGGACCATATAATCCAGCAATCCCACTTTCGGGTATGTTTCCCAGGGAAATGAAATCAGGATCTTGGAGAAATATCTGTGTTTCTGTGTTCATTGCACCGTTATTCACACAATAGTCAAGACATGGAGACAACCTAAATATCTATTAATGGACGAATGGGTATAGAGAATTGTGATCTGTGAATTATACATTTATGAAGTGTCATTTTATTATAAAACATAATTTATAATTTAGAAAAATATATAAGTATACAGTTATATATGTGTGCGTGGGTATATATACATGTGTATATATATATATATATATTGGAATATTTCTCTGATAAAAGGAAGAAATCCTGTCATTTGTGACAGCATGGATGAACTGAGAGGACCTTATGCTCAGTGAAATAAAGCAGAAAACCAAATAGAGCACATGATCTAACTTATATGTGGGATCTCAAATGCTCTTATTCATAGAAGCAGAGTGGAGAATGGTCGCTGCCAGGTGTTGGGAGGGAGAGAAAACTGCACGTATGTTTTTCAAGTGATGCAACATTTCAGTCAGGTAAGTTCTGGAGATCTAATGTACAAAAATATGGCTACAGTTAACAGTACTGTGCTGAATACTTGAAATATCCATAGAGTAGATCAAGAAAAGAATAAAGAAAGTTGTAACTCTGTGAGCTGATGGGTATGTCAATCAACTTGATTGTGGTGAATATTTTACAATGTGTATACAAATATATATATATATGTGTGTGTGTGTGTGTATGTTTATAGTATCATTGAATTGTACACATTAAATATACATAATTTTTATTTAACATTTACACGTCAATAAGGCTGGAAAATACAACTACACAGTAAAAAATTAAAAACAGTCTGTGTTTTCAGAGTTTTAAGGACAGCTAATAGTGGTAATAGAAGACCCTGTTGAAACTGCATAGGATTCCATTTCTTGGCTATTGTAAATAGTGCTGCGATAAGCATAGGGGTGCATATGTCTTTTTCAAACTGGGTTGCTGCATTCTTAGGGTAAATTCCTAGAGTGGGATTCCTGGGTCAAATGGTATTTCTATTTTTAGTTTTTGAGGAACCTCCATATTGTTTTCCACAATGGTGGAACTAGCTTACATTCCCACCAGCAGTGTAGGAGGTTCCTCTTTCTCCCCATCCACGCCAGCATTTGTTGTTCTTAGTCTTTTCGATGCTGGCCATCCTTACTGCTGTGAGGTGATTTCTCATTGTGGTTTTAATTTGCATTTCCCTGATGATTAGTGATGTGGAGCATCATTTCATGTGTCCCTTGGCCATCTGAATTTCTTCTTTGGAAAATTGTCTCTTCATATCCTCTGCCCATTTTTTAATTGTATTATTTGCTTTTGGGTGTTGAGGCGCGTGAATTCTTTGTAAATTTTGGATGTTAACCCCTTGTCGGATATGTCATTTACAAATATATTCTCCCATACTGTAGGAGGCCTTTTTGTTCTATTGATGGTGTCCTTTGCTGTACAGAAGCTTTTTAGTTTGATGTAGTCCCATCTGTTCATTTTACTTTTGTTTCCTTTGCTTGAGGAGATGTGTTCAGGAAGAAGTTGCTCATGCTTATATTCAGGAGATTTTTGCCTATGTTGTCTTCTAAGAGTTTTATGGTTTCACGACTTACATTCAGGTCTTTGATCCATTTCGAGTTTACTTTTATGTATGGGGTTAGACAATAATCCAGTTTCGTTCTCTTTCATGTAGCTATCCAGTTTTGCCAACACCAGTTGTTGAAGAGGCTGTCATTTCCCCACTGTATGTCCATGGTTCCCTTATTGTATATTAACTGACTATATACGGTTGGGTTTATATCTGGGCTCCCTAGTCTGTTTCATTGGTCTATTGTTCTGTTCTTGTGCCAGTACCAAATTGTCTTGATTAATGTGGCTTGTAGTAGAGCTTGAAGTCGGGAAGCAAGATCCCCCCTGCTTTATTCTTACTTCTCAGGATTGCTTTGGCTATTTGGGGTTTTTTGTGGTTCCATATGAATTTTAGAACTATTTGTTCCAGTTTGTTGAAGAATGCTGTTGGTATTTTGATAGGGATTGCACTGAATCTGTCAATTGCTTTAGGCAGGATGGCCATTTTAACAATATTAATTCTTCTTACCCAAGAGCATGGGATGAATTTCCATTTAATAGTATCCTCTTTAATATCTCTTAGGAGTGTCCTGTCGTTTTCAGGTCTTTCACTTCCTTGGTTAGGTTTATTCCTAGGTATTTTATTCTTTTTGAGGAAATTGTGAATTGTGAATGGAATTGATTTCTCTTTCTGCTAGTTCATCATTAGTGTATAGGAATGCATCAGATTTCTGTGTATTAATTTTCTTTCCTGCAACTTTGCTGAATTCAGATATTAGATCTAGTAGGTTTGGAGTGGATTCTTTAGAGTTTATACACAATATCATGTCATCTGCATACAGTAACAGTTTAACTTATTCCTTACCAATCTGAATGCCCTTTATTTCTTTGTGTTTTCTAATTGCTGTGGCGAGGACCTTCAGAACTATGTTGAATAAAAGTGGAGAGAGTGGGCATCCTTGTCTTGTTCCCAATCTTAAAGGAAAAGCTTTCAGCTTCTCGTGGTTAAGTATGATGCTGACTATGAGTTTGTCATATATGGTCTTTATTATGTTGAGATACTTGTCCTCTATATCCATTCTGTTGAGAGTTTTTATCACGAATGGATGTTGAGTTTTGTCAAATGCTTTTTCAGCACCTATGGAGATTATCATGTGGTTTTTGTCCATTTTGTTGATGTGGTGGATGATGTTGATGGATTTTCTTATATTGTACCATCCTTGCATCCCTGGAATAAATCCTACTTGATCATGGTGGATGATTTTTTTGACATATTTTTTAATTTGGTTTGCTAATGTTTTGTTGGCTATTTTTGCATCTGTGTTTCCTCAGGGATATTGGCCTATAATTTTCTTTATTTGTGGTGTCTTTGCCTGGTTTTGGTATTAGAGTGATGCTGGCTTATAAAATGAATTTGGAAGTATTCCCCCCTCTTCTACTTTTTGGAAAACTTTAAGGAGGATGGGTATTAGGTCTTCACTAAATGTCTGATAAAAATCAGCAGTAAAGCCATCTGGTCCAAGGCTTTTGTTCTTAGGTAGTTTTTTGATTACCAATTCAATTTCGTTGCTGGTGATTGGTCTGTTGAGATTTTATTTCTTTCCGGGTCAGCCTTGGAAGGTTGTATTTTTCTAGAAAGTTGTCCATTTTTTCTAGGTTATCCAGTTTGTTACCATAAAATTTTTCATAGTATTCTCTAATAAATCTTTGTATTTCTGTGGTCTCCATCGTGATTTTTCCTTTCTCATTTCTGATTCTGTTAATGTGAGTAGATTCTCTTTTTTTCTTAATAAGTCTGGCTAGGGGTTTATCTATTTTGTTTATTTTCTCAAAGAACCCGCTCTTTATTTCATTGATTCTTTCTACTGCTTTATTCCTCTCGATTTTATTTATTTATGCTTTAATCTTTACTATGTTCCTCCTTCTGCTGACTTTGGGCTTCATTTGTTCTTCTTTTTCTAGTTTCATTAATTGTGAACTTAGAGTGTTCATATGAGATTGTTCTTCTTTCCTGAGGGAGGCCTGTATTGCAATATACATTCCTCTTAGCATGTGCTTCACTGCATCCCACAGATTTTGCAATGTTGAATTATTGTTGTCATTTGTCTCCATATATTGCATGATCTCTGTTTTTGTTTGGTCATTGATCCATTGGTTATTTAGGAACATGTTGTGATGTGAAGCCTCCATGTGTTTGTGGGATTTTTCATTTTCTTTGCATAATTTATTTCTAGTTTCATACCGTTGTGGTCTGAGAAACTGGTTGGTACAATTTCAATCTTTTTACATTTACCACAGTTCTTTTTGTGGCCTATTATATGATCTATTCTTAAAAATGTTCCATGTGCACTTGAGAAGAATGTGTATTCTGCTGCTTTTGGGTGGAGAGTTCTGTAGATGTCTGTTAGGTCCATCTGTTCTAATGTGTTGTTCATTGCGTGTGTCTCCTTACTTATTTTCTGTCTGGTTCATCTGTACTTTGGAGTGAGTGGAGTGTTGAAGTCTCCTAGAATGAATGCATTGCATTTTATTTCTCCCTTTAATTCTGTTAGTATTTGTTTCACATACATAGGTGATACTGTGTTGGGTGCATAGATATTTATAATGGTTATATCCTCTTGTTGGATTGACCCCTTTATCATTATGTGATGTCCTTCTTTGTCTCTTGTGACTTTCTTTATTTTGAACTCTATTTTGTCTGAGACAAGTACTGAAACTCCTGCTTTTTTCTCCCTATTAGTTGCATGAAATATCTTTTTCCATCCCTTCACTTTTAGTCTGTGTATGTCTTTGGGTTTGAAGTGAGTCTTTTTTAAGCAGCATATAGATGGGTCTTGTTTTTTTTATCTATTCAGTGACTCTATGTCTTTTGATCGGTGCATTCAGAACATTTACATTTAGGGTGATTATTGATTGGTATGTACTTAGTGCCATTGCAGGCTTTAGATTCCTGGTTACCAAAGGTTCAAGGTTAACTTCCTTAATATCTAAGAGTCTACTTTAACTCACTTAATCTTCTATTACAAACACAATCTAAAGGTTCTTTTTTCTTCTCCTTTTGCTTCCTCCTCCATTCTTTATATATTAGGTATCATATTCAATACTCTTTTTCTATCCCTTGATTGACTTTGGGGACAGTTGATTTATTTTTGTATTTGCTTAGTAATTAACTGTTCTACTTTCTTTACTGTGGTTTTATTACCTCTGGTGACAGACATTAAACCTTATGAACACTTCCATCTATAGCTGTCCCTCCAAATACACTCTAGAGATGGTTTGTGGGAGCTAAATTCCCTTAGCTTTTGCTTATCTGAAAATTGTTTAATCCCTCCTTCAAATTTAAATGATAACCTTGCCAGTTAAAGTACTCTTGGTTCGAGGCCCTTCTGCTTCATTGCATTAAATATATCATGCCACTCCCTTCTGGCTTGTAAGATTTCTGTTGAGAAGTCTGATGATAGCCTGATGGGCTTTCCTTTTATGTGATCTTATTTCTCTCTC
>JAQQAC010025234.1:360047-374176 GCA_029783875.1 Phataginus tricuspis
TTTGTGCTCCTAGAGCAGATCTCCAGAGCTAGGTGTTCAGCAGTCCCCAGCCTCCACTCTCTCCCCACTCCATTTCTCTCCGTCCTGCTGGAGATCTTGGGTGGGGGAAGGGTTTGGGTCCCGCTGGGCCATGGCTTTGGTAGTTACCCTGTTCTGTGAGGTTTATTCTTTTCTCCAGGTGTATGCAGTCTGGCATAGCCCTCTTTCCTGTTGCTCTTTCAGGATTAATTGTATTAATTATATTTTCGTATTATATGACGTTTAAGGAGGAAGCCTCTGTCTCACCTCTCAAGCCGTCATCTTTAATCCCTCCCTAATTATTTTTATATCTAGTAAAAATTATTCTTGAAAAAATTTTGCTTCATTTGGTAAGATAATTACATTAGAACCTCAGGATCTTTCCGCTGAATCATTATATATAATTATCATTGTGATTTAGGAGCTAGTAAAATGTGGGCATAGTTGAATCGTATTTAGGTGTTAAAGCTACAAATTTAATTTAATGGCCGAGGGAGATAAAGTTATTGACAGTTACATCAACAATTGGTTTACATTTCTATTTTGCATAATTGGAATCTTATTCCATTTACTTTCACAGGAACCACAGTGCTGAGAGCAAGGGTTTCGATCTGAATGACAGTGTTTTTGAAGTATATGTCCATGTGGAGATGGTAGTTTGAAAGTTGGAAAATGGATCTGGTCTTCAGGAGAGGAATCTACACATAATTTATGTGGCAGTCAGCAAGAGGCTCACTTATGTAGAGATTAAATGTGCTAGAACTGGACACTGGGCTGGGGTTTGATGAATGCAAAATATAGAGGTTTGAGGGAGACATTGATATTGCTAAAAAGACAGTAAATTGAGACCTTTTCTCAGATAATTTTCCTGTAAAACTTCTTTGTACTAACAGGGAAAGATGCTGTATCTTGAGCGAGTCATATGGTGCAGGGAATCTGAAGTACAGGTGGGTGGAAGCAGGATCTAACACAAGTTGTCTGGGTTTTTTCCTGTTATTTTGGACAAGTCTCATGGTTTGCACTTCCTTTATGAAGCAGGAGATTTCAGACTGACACTAAGAGAAGGAAGGGCCGCTTCACACTAGGGATGTATGTGTGTTCCTTCTTCCTGTGTCAGCCCCAGAAGCCTGTCAGGTCCTTAGCTGATTGCCAGTTGGGAACACAGGTTTGCCCAGTGGATTTAGTAACTGTAAACAAACCATGGCACTTTCATAAGCTTGCCAAATTCACTGTTTTCTGTTGCCCCCTCTATCCAAGTTCTCAGTACTACTGAAGGAGTTTCCCCAGGATAGATTCACATGAAAAATATGACTCTCCTACAGACCTTGTTCCAAAGCCACTTGTCTTGCGGGTGAGCAGCTTGTCGGATAAAAAAAATCACAAAGCTACAAAACCATTGTATAATTTGCTTTCTGAAGATGTGAAAAACACCAACACATTTAAATTGCCTTATAACAAGTAATAATTCAGTCTAATTTTGTCAAAATCAAGGTCCCTTGACCTTGAAGGGCTATGTAAAATTTAGTGATATTGCAACTTTATAGTTTCTGTTACTGTTGGGTTTGTTCTATCATTAAAGTAATGGTGATATGGTGGTCAGACAAGTAAAAATGATCTGGATCTCAGCTTTTTTCTATTAAATATGGGAATAGAATGTGTGATTTCTTGTTATCCTTTATAAGCATAGATTAAGGTCATGCAATTAATCAGTATAATTGATTAATATTTTTAATTAAATTTTATTTATAGAACAAAATAGTTGATAGATGATAGACAGAGATACATATATTCAATTGTACTTCTACACAGCTCCTGAACTCAAGAGGAACACTCAACTCAAAGTGATTTCATCCTTTAGTAAAAAATAAATAAACAAACACCTTCAAGAACTACAGTAAGGATACCTTCCTTGGGTGGTGCACCACGGCAAACCTTTGAGCTCTGGTGCTCTCTGCCAGCCCAAACAGGGGAACAGTGCACATACAGTTTACAACACTGGGAATTTGAATTATTCATCTGGGATTTATTGATAAGAAACAAATTGTTTCCCTCTCTCTTCCCTCTATTGATACTGTGGTCTTATTTTTGTGTGTCTTTTTTGAGATGCAATTGTCATTTACTGAAGCTTTATAGTTAGCAAGAATCAGAATCTGTATAGAAGGGGACATTAAAGCACTAGAGAAAGCTCTCAATGGGTCAGGTATACAGTCCCAATCTGGTTTTAAATATTTGAAGATACTGGGTAATTGTTAACATTAGCTTATTATTTTTACCAGTCAGTAGGTAACCACGAAGGAGCATCTAATCTGGAAAAGGAACTAGACTAGAAAAAAGTCTCTCTTAAATTCTATTTAACAGAATTGAGGGAGGACAGGATTATGTTTTATTCAGCCTGTCCCAAAGCTTTCTTCAGGGCACAGAAGCAAAGGTTACAGTTCCTCCCCCATCCCTTTTATCTGCTATCTAGGAAACAACAAAAAAGAGTGTGACTGTGGGAAATAGGATGCCTGGAAAATGCATTTATTCCTTTAACAAGCATTTATTGATCAATTATCAGGCATCAGACATCCTACAAATTGCATAACATGTCAGTCAAACATGACCACTCACTTGAGCAAGTAGCTTATACAGATATAAAATGTTAAATCAGTAATGTCCTCTAGTCTGTGATAGAAGAAGGGTTAGATGGACACAGAAATCAATCTTGCCAGCATGGAAAGTGGGGACGCAAAAGAGCTGAATTACCCATCAGAGTGAAACATGGATTCGCGTGCCAGAGACCAGTACTGACAATAGTATAGCACATCTTTCAATCTTTATTAATAATATATGTTTCTTTTGAGTATATTTTCCATTTTTTCATAAATGTTAAGGATTTTAAGACAGCTTGTCTATACTAGTCCTTTAAAATATATTTCTCGTGGTTTTTTCCAGTTTTACTGAGAAGTAATTAACATACATCACTGTATAAGTTTAAGGCACACAGCATGACAGTTACATATATTGTGATCAATGTATTTTCATAATAATATTCATTTTTATAGTTTAATCACTGAGTGAACTTTTTATAAGTCAAATTTATATTCTATATTCTTGGTTTCTCAAACATCTTTTCATCTTCTTTCTAATGTTATCACCTTATGTCAAAAATGATTTATTTTTATCACTGTCTTTCCAAAACTACCCATTATTAAATAGTTTGTTTTAGTTGATTACATCCTTAAACACTTTGTCACCATCCACTGTTCAGAATAATAATTTTTGTGTCTGTTATTTTGCTAAGCTTATTTGAAAATTATCTTGTTTTTCCTCAGAGTATCCTTTAAAATTAGCCTTTACATTTAAATTATTCATTGTCAAACTATTTGATTTTTGTCTCTCCAGATAGTGTTAGATCCATGGCTAACTTACTGTCCTCTATTGAGGCAGTGCCCAGAGACTAGAGATTAAAAATGTACAAGTGCATATGTGCGTGTGGTTGGGTTGGAGGGGCAGCCCAAACAACACTGGTCATGAGAATCTCATTTTCTGAGGGTGGCGTGAATAACCAATAGCTGTTGAAGAAGCGGTATCTTCAAGGGACCCCCTGTTACAGTGGATCAGTTCAAAACACAGTGACTCAAAATGCTTATGTTGGGTGGTCTTTTCAAATGCCAAATCCAAAACTCAGCTTTACACGGTGAATTAGGGCCCGTGACAAAGTGGGGGTGCCAAGGAAGAGCACGCTGCACAGGAAGACCAGAAGGTCAGGGGCACAGTGAACACCTGAGGGGGGCCTTGGAAAAGACTCCCTGGGCACCGATGGAAGAAGACATTGTTACCATGACTCTCTGGTCCCAATTAGACAAGCTGATTCTTTTGAAGATATAAAATTTTGCATATTTAGGGAAATTCCTCTTTGGCTATAAATAATTTCTCTCTGAATATTAATTTAATTTAATTTAAAGAAATAAAAGTGATACATTCTAAGAATCTCTACTTGAAATTTTGGCATCCTTTTTATATAACTCTTTGTTATTGTTTTCAGTTTTTTAGCAATGACTTAGAGTATATAATGAGCAAAATTTCTTCCCTATACATAATCAGTTTTCACTGATGATATGTCAATGACAAAAAACTTATGTCAACAGAATTTTTGGTTTGGGGATGTTTGTTATGCTATTTGTTACCTAGAAATGGATTAAAGACTTAAATGTAAGTCATGATACCATAAAACTCCTATAAGAAAACAGGCAAAAAATCTCTTGAACATAAAGCATGAGCAGTGTTTTCCTGGACACATCTCCTCAGGGAAGTGAAACAAAATAAGAAGTGAACAAGTGGGACTACATCATGCTTAAAAGCTTTTGCACAGCAAAGGACACCATCAGCAGAACAAAAGGGCAACCTATGGGGGGGGGGATACAAGGAAGGCAGTATAACACAGAGAAGACAAGTAGTGATTCTATAGCATCTTACCACACTGATAGACAGTGACTATAATGGGCTATGTGGTGGGGACTTGATAATAGGGGGAGTCTAGTAACCATAATATTGCCCGTGTAATTTACATTAATAATAGGAAAAAAATAGGGCAACCTACAGTATGGGAGAATATATTTGTAAGGGATTTATCTGATATCTTTTGATGTATTTTTAAATTTACCTGATAATATATCCAAAACATATTAAAAATCTCACACAATCAAAACCAAACAATTATCCTGATGAAAAAATAGGCAGAGGACCTGAAAACACATTTTGCCAAAGAAGAAACACAGATGGCCAACAGGCACATGAAAAGATGCTCCACATTGCTAATCACCAGGGAAATGTAAATAAAAACCACTGTGAGATATCACCTCACACCAGTCAGAATGGCCACTATCCAAAAGATAAGAAATAACAAATGCTGGTGGGGATGTGGAGAAAGGGGAACCCTCCTACACTGTTGGTGGGAATGCAAATTGGTGAGCCACTGTGGAAAGCAGTGGAGATTCCTCAAAAAACTAAAATAGAAATATCATATGACCTAGTAGTCCCCTTCTAGGAATTTACCCCAAGAAAATAAAATTCTTGATTCAAAAAGATATATACGCATCCCTATATTTATTGCCTTATTATTTACAATAACCAAGATATGGAAGCAACATAAGTATCCATCAATAGATGAATGGATAAAGAAGATGTGGTATATAAACATAATGGAATATAATTCACCCATAAAAAGGAAAGAAATCCTACCATTGCAACATGGATGGAGCTAGAGAGGATTATGCTCAGTGAAATAAGCCAGGTGGAAATAGACAAGTACCAAATGACTTCAGTCATTTGTGGAGTATAAAAACAAAGTCCTAGGGCTTCAGAGATCAGTGGGAGATTCAAGAGGGCGGCATGAGAGGTGAGGCACAGAACTCCTCCCAAAACCACAGACAGTGCGAAAATATAGTTAATACAACTAAGCATACAGACCTCATGAACAGAGCAGACCTCATGAAAAAGGGCACCAGCTCTGCTCCCCTACAACTCCCAACTTCATTCCAGGGGTTGAGCAGCTCCAGAGACTGGAGCTTCTGGGCACTATAGGGGACCACACAGAAATATAAAATGTCAAAAGATCATGGTTCAGCCCACAATCTCACAAAACCCACAAAAGGCCAAATGAAACTGAACTCACCAATCTTCCTGAAAGAGAGTTCAAAATAAAAATCATAAACATGTTCATGAAGGTACAGAAAAATATTCAAAAACTCAGGAACGAATTTAAGATGAAGATTCAATCATTAAGAAATTCCATATCTGAAATGAAATATACAATGGAGGAATTTAAAAGCAGATTAGATGTAGTAGAAGAGAATAGAAATTAGAGAAGAGAATACAAACAAGCTGAGGCACAGAGAGAAAAAAGAATCTCTAAGAATGAAAGAATATTGAGAGAACTGTATGACCAATCCAAATGGAACAATATTCACATAATAGGGGTATCAGAAGAAGAAGAGAGAAAAATAGGGATAGAAAGTGTTATTGATGAGATAATTGCTGAAAACTTCCCCAAGCTGCGGAAGGAGATAGTCTCTAAAGCCATGGAGATGCACAGATCTCCCAACACAATGGACCCAAAGAAGACAACATCAAAACATATAATAATTAAAATAGCAAAGAACAAGGATAAAGACAGACTTTTAAAAGCAGCTAGAGAGACAAAAAAGATCATATACAAAAGAAAACCCATCAGGCTATCATTAGACTTCTCAACAGAAACCCTTACAAGCCAGAAGGGAGTGGCATGATATATTTAATGCAATGAAGCAGAAGGACCTTGAACCAAAAATACTCTACACGGCAAGGTTATCATTTAAATTTGAAGGAGGGATTAAACAATTTTCAGATAAACAAAAGCTGAGAGGATTTACCTCCCACAAACCACCTCTACAGTGCATTTTGGAAGGACTACTATAGATGGAAGTATTCCTAAGGCTAAATAGATGTCACCCAGGGGAGAGACAACGAGTATAGAATATGATTCATAACATACAAAGAATGGAGGAAGAAGAAAAAAGAATCTTTAGGTTGTGTTTGTAATACCATACCAAGTGAGTTAAATTAGACAGATAGTAAGGGAATTATCCTTGAACCTTTGGTAACCACGATTCTAAAGCCTGAAATGGCAATAAGTACATACCTATCGATAATCACCCTAAATGTAAACTGTCTGAATGCACCAATCAAAAGATGCAGAGTCACTGAATGTATAAAAAAACAAGACCCATCTATATGCTGCCTACTAGGGACTCACTTCAAACCCAAAGACATACACAGACTGAAAGTAAAAGGATGGGAAAAGATATTTCATCCAACTAACAGGGAGAAAAAAGCAGGAGTTGCAGCACTTGTATCAGACAAAATAGACTTCAAAACAAAGAAAGTAGCAAAAGATAAAGAAGGACATTACATAATAATAAAGGGGTCAGTCCAACAAGAAGATATAACCATTGTAAATATATATGCACCCAACACAGGAGCGCCAGCATATATGAAACAAATACAGAATTAAAGGAGGAAATAGACAGCAATGCATTCATTTTAGGAGACTTCAACACACCACTCACTCCAAAGGACAGATCAACCAGACAGAAAATAAGTAAAGAGACAGAGGCACTGAACAATGTATTAGAACAGATGGACCTAACGGACATCTACAGAACACTCCATCCAAAAGCAACAGGATACATATTCTTCTCAAGTGCACATGGAACATTTTCAAGAATAGATCATATACTAGGCCACAAAAAGAGCCTCAGTAAATTCAAAAAGATTGAAATTATACCAACCAGCTTCTTACATCACAAAGGTATGAAACTAGAAATAAATTACTCAAAGAAAATGAAAAAGCCCATAAACACATGGAGGCTTAATAACATGCTCCTAAATAATCAATGGATCAATGACCACATAAAAACAGAGATCAAGCAATATATGGAGACAAATGACAACAATAATTCAATACCACAAAATCTGTGGGATGCAGTGAAGGCCATTCTAAGAGGAAAGTATATTGCAATACAGGCCTACCTCAGGAAAGAAGAACAATCCCAAATGAACAGTCTAAACTCACAATTAATGAAACTAGAAAAGGAAGAACAAATGAGGCCCAAAGTCAGTAGAAGGAGGAACATAATGAAGATTAAAGCAGAAATAAATAAAATTGAGAAGAATAAAACAATAGAAAGAATCAATGAAAGCAGTATCTGGTTCTTTGAGAAAATAAACAAAATAGATAAACCCTAGCTGGACTTATCAAGAAAAAAAGAGTATACACACATAAACAGAATCAGAAATGAGAAAGGAAAAATCACTACAGACACCACAGAAATATGAAGAATTATGAGATAATACTATGAAAAATTATATGCTAACAAACTGGATAACCTAGAAGAAATGGACAACTTCCTGTAAAAATACAATCTTCCAAGACTGACCAAGGAAGAAACATAAAATCTGCATAGACCAATTACCAGCAAAGAAATTGAATTGCTATCAAAAAACTACCTAAGAACAAAACACCTGGACCAGATGGTTTCACTGCTGAATTTTATCAAACATATAGTGAAGACCTAATACCCATCCTCCTTAAAGTCTTCCAAAAAGTAGAAGAGGAGGGAATACTCCCAAACTCATTCTACATGACCACATCACTGTAATACCAAAACCAGGCAAAGACACCACAAAAAAAAGAAAATTACAGACCAATATCCCTGATGAACATAGATGCAAAAATACTCAACAAAATATTAGCAAACCGAATTCAAAAATACATCAAAAGGATCATACACCATGATCAAGTGGGATTCATCCCACGGATGCAAGGATGGTACAACACTCGAAAATCCATCAACATCATCCATCACATCAATAAAAAGAAAAACAAAAAACACATGATCATCCCCATAGATGCTGAAAAAGCATTCGACAATATTCAGCATCCATTCATGATAAAACCTCTCAACAAAATGGGTATAGAGGGCAAGGATCTCAACATCATAAAGGCCATATATGACAAACCCACAGCTAACATCATACTTAACAGCAGCGAGAAGCTGAAAGCTTTCCCTTTGAGATCAGGAAGAAGACAAGGATACCCACTTTCCCCACTTCTTGGATCTTTCTGCATAGTGGAAAATACAGCTGAAAAACACGTTCATTTCTTCATCAAGCAGTTATGGATCAACGATTATGCATTGGGCATCATAACAATAATATAAAATATCAGTAAAGCATGAGAAACAGCTTATGTCTTGGTAGAAGTATGCAGGTGTAAAACAGGCCAGTTGTGTCTTACCATTTTTGTGACAGAAGTAGGCTTAGGGTATAGAATGGACACAAAAGAAATCTGCTAGCATGGGGGGCATGGTGTGAGTGGTTGAATGTCCCCTGGAGTCAAAAAGGGCTTTGTATGTTAGTGACAGGTGCTGAGTTGAGGAAAGTGTGTAGATTATTTCCAAGGGGGTGAGGGTTGCAGAGGAATATCCTTATCATAGGAGCAGAATAAGAAAAGGAACAGCTGAGTGAAAGGGCAACTAGGAGACTGCCAATTGCTCAGAATGGTGGGCTGACAAGTCAGTTGTGGGGATGGAGACAGATGTTTTGAGGGCATGGGGATAGCACAGAGAGGGCCTTGAATGTTTTGTGTGTAATGTTCACCACCTGCTTTGTGGCTGGGACTTATTATGAATGTGATTTACAGGCAAAGATCATAAAATTCTCTCCCTCATTCCTCTAGTCCTATGGATGCTTATCATTTGCTTTATCTTCTTTCATTATTTTTATACCCTGCTCTACACAGTCAGATGAGATATTTTTAAAAAGCCTTATTCAAAAACATCAATATTTCTAGTTTCTTAGTCTAGACTTCAAATCCTTCACAATGTGAATTAGAGAGTTCTTTCCAATCTTTACTATTTCTTCCTTCACACACACACAGAGTAACTGATTAATTGCTATTTTAGGAAAACACAAGGAGAAACCCCATTTTAATATTTTCCACATGATTTGGCCCTACTTAAAACCTTTTTCTTTTCCATTATTGATTTATGTCCTTGTTGAAAATCTCATCTTGCTTTCTGCCTGCTTCTATAAATGTGGTGTGACATTTACCTTCTCTGAATTTGTATTAATACCTGTATTTTTCCAGTTTTGTTCAATGCCATATCATTGCCTGTACAGCAAAACTAAGAACTTTATTTAACTCAACGATTTCCACAATTTAGCTCCAAATACTTTTTTTAGGTATACATTTAACACTTACCTTTTTGCATATTCTTATGAAGAGAATTGAATTATCCACACACCCTATCAGTGTTGAATTTAAGGAATTTTGGGTCCTTTGCCTAAATAATGTTCTTTAAAAATATATTTTAGAAGTAATTTTCATTTTTTGGCATTTCCTTCATTAAGTGAACTTGCATGAAAGTTGAAATTACAGTACATAATTTTTTGCTGAGATGCACCTTTTTATTCGTCTAGTTGTTACTAATGTTTTCCAACTTGTAAAAAGTCATCTATCCCCTCCCATCTCAATTTTCCCATATTTAAATGCTTTATTTTCATTAGTTTCCTACATAAAGGGTTCCCTTGTCTCCATATTTCAAAATATTATTTTTCTCATTTGTTATTTTATAAAACCTATTTGAAAATTGTTTACTTTGTTCAGCCTTGGAACATATTTTATAAATTTATTTCTAAACATAAATTATTCATTACCTAACTACTTGATGTTTTTGGCTCCATAGACTACTATATCCATGTTTGCTTACCTTTCCCTGTTGAGGTATAGAGCTGAGAGAATAAGCATGTTTCTATGTGGGGGTGGGATGAGAAGTTGCCCATCCCTATATGGTCTGTGATGAGACCTGAATATTGTATTTTGTATGCAGATTTTAGTTGACAATTTAAACCATGGAGATGCTGTTAACTTTTTTTATCTTGAGAGGCACTTTATTTCAGCAGTAGATAATTGCAAGATATCTTGATATGTATGGGGTATATCCATGTAAATTGATTAAAAATCAGCCCCCAGACGACCCCAAAGTTGAAAGCGCTCGTGATTTTCAGAGAGTCGTTGGACTCGACTGATGTCCCGGGTCAGCGACACATTCAGGCTGAGACGTGAATAGGTGGACTGGTGAAGCCTCACAGTCCTTGAGCTAGTGCCTCGGGACCAGCTGCTCCAAGCGTCCCCGTTCCCACTCTTGTAGCAGGTGCAGGTCCCGCCGGGAAGGTGGAGAGGGCCACTGAGAGTGCTCTGACGGGTTCGTCCTCTTGGGCTTCTCAGAGCACCCGGCTTGGAGCCTGTGCTCCCTGTGTTTGTCCTCTTCTTCCACCTCCTGATGCTCGTGGGGAACCTCACCACCACCACCGTGTCGCACCTGGACCCCCACCTCCCCACCCCTATGTACTTCTTTCTCAGCAACCTCTCCCTCTTGGCCTCTGCTTCACTACTAGCATCGCACCTCAGACCCTAGTCAACCTGCGAGGACCAGAGAAGACCATCGCTTACAGCGGCCGTGGGGTACAGCTTCACATTTCCCGGGCACTGGGCTCCACCGAGCGCGTCCTCCGCCGATGACGGCCTTGGATCACTACGTGGCTGTCTGTAGACCCCTCCACTATGTGGCCATCATGAACCCCCAGCTATGCCAGCAGCTGGCGTCTGTCTCCTGGCTCAGTGCTTCAGCCAACTCCCTGATCCATGCCATCTTCGCCTTGCAGCTGCCTCTCCACAGGCTGGATCATTTTATTTGTGAAGTGCCAGCTCTCCTCAAGCTGGCATGTGTGGACACCACTGTCAATGAGTTGGTGCTCTTTTTGTTAATATTCTGTTCCTCCTAATCCCCCCGGCATTCATCCTTATCTCCTATGGCTTTATAACACAAGCCGTGCTGAAGATCAAGTCCGTGGAGGCGAGGCGCAAGGCCTTCAGCGCCTGCTTCTCCCACCTCACAGTGGTGATCATTTTCTACAGAACCTTGATCTACATGTACCTGCAACCGAGCTATGCCCAGGAACAAGGCAAGTTCATGTCCCTCTTCTACACCATAGTGACACCCACCTTAAATCGATCATTTACACTTTCAGGAACAAGGATGTGAAAGAGGCTCTGAAGAAACTTCTCTCAGGAAGACTGTGCTCCGTACAGACATCATTTGCAAGAAACCGATCACGAGTCATGCAGTTACTCAGCTTCTCTCTAGCCAAAACCACGGTTCTCAGTTTACACCAGTTAAATCACTCTTCACTTACATTTTCTAACAAGGGAGCATTTCCTTCTCTTATGTGTAAGTGAACAAAGTGTGTGTGTTTATTTAAGCTGAGAGCACAAGCCACGGGGAAGAAAGCTGTATATGGCATTGTAATCCTCACCATAAAGTCCATATTTCACTTCCGACATTTATTCCCAGGAATTCAAAAAAGTCACTATTTACCAACTGTTTGTCTAGGTCACAAAGCCATTTTATGCATTTTTCAATTTTAGTGAATTGTTTAGTTCTCTGCCAAACACCTTAAATACACCTTACAATTTCCACCCATTAAAATTGCAGGTTGGAAAATAAGCATCTTATATATGTACTTTCCCAACCATGGCAGATAAAATATCTTATCATACTCCTAATTCATTGGTTATGAGCACAGCATATTAACTGTTCTTTGTCATAAGCCATTTCTCATTGAAAAATACCTTTCAAGAAGGAATAGGAGAAACAAAATATACTAAAATATTATTTTTCTTTTTTACCCAAAAAGATGCTATCTGTCCTTTGTATTCTCAGCTAGATTTCATTTCAGAAATAAACAGCTGTGTCTTCTCATGAGAGGACATTGTCCTTGACATGGTTTGTAAACAGTATTGAAAAAAATATCACTATTTTCCCAATGACTGATTTTACTGATATTTTATTAAATCTGAAAATTCACAGTTTTTCATATAGTTACTTTTAATTTTATTAGTGCAGCTGCAAAACAGAAGTCAGTACTGGGAAACTAGTCCTTTCCCAAAAGCCTGATCCGTTTTGTCCCACTCTGCTCTTTGGATCAGTTTCACACGCCCATTACCAGGGTTGGGTCTTTATACAAAAGCCTGAACTTTTAATCTGTTGGGAGAAAAGGACAGTTAATGTGAATGTGGCGCTTACTTTCTTTTCCCTTATTATGCTAACTATACTTTGGTTTCTCTGTGGAGAACACCTTCTGAGCTCTCTTGCCTTCCAGAGCACATCAGTTAGGCGTCCTTGCCCACACCTGGACTGAAAGACTCTTTGCTGTGAGATTGAGCTTGAGAGAAGAATGACGTAAGGGCAGACGGTGCCATGATTTATACCGACTGCCCTGAACTCTCACATTTTTGTTCCTGGGTGCTGCTCCTTTCTGCATATTCTAAGGCCTGCAGTCTGACGGGAACCCTTCATTTGCTCTTTATTTCTCTTGATTTAGCTAGGGCCGTTTTCTGTTTGCAAACATCTGAGGATTTATTCCACCAGTGGGTACAGATATCGTGGTAAATATTTAAAATAATCAGAAAGTGGAATCACTTCTTTGACTATGCAGAGCTTAGAGAAGATGGTTATGATAAGAGCTGAAATGGGAGGGTTGCATCAGGAGGCACGAAAGCCCAAATGCAGATCTCATCCTCAAACACTGCTTTCCATGGCTTAGTGCACCTCTTTTAGCGTCTATAGCTCACTGCCTGCATGTTAGACACAAGCCTTTCAAAAAATACAGTGACTCAACAACTTTGTTCTAAACTCTTTTATACGTTAGATCCGTAAGAACAAATGCATATCAAAAGACATAATTATTCCCTTAATAATTATTTTACTTAAGAGTGATAAGAAGTCAATGTGTCCTACTCAAACATTATTGAACACTTCTTAGTAAGTCAAGAAAACATGATAGTTGAGATGAGCTGGACCATGGTTGGTATGATTTTTGTACATTGTAACTACACAGACCATACTCTGTATGTAGAGTGTGAAACTATAGGCTGCAATAAGTAATTCTTTGTGTGTGTGTGTGTGTGTGTGTGTGTGTGTGTGTGTGTGTATACATGCATGTGCTATTGTAGCTGGAAAGGAAAAGAGTGAATATGGAAGTATAATAATAAATACCACAGAACAGATTGCATTAGACTGATGATTAATTCATTGTTTGTGCCCAGTATGTGCCTTATAAAGAATGCGATGAGTTATCAATGCTCTTCTGCTGTCCCATTTCCACACAGTGCTTAAAGAAAAACAAAAGTCAACCTGTGGTCCTACGTCTAGTGAAATATACTTCAGGAATGAAAGCAAAATCAAGACATTCTCAGTTGAAGAAAAACTGAGAACTTCTTTTTTTATTAGCAGACCTACTCTAAAAGAATGGCTAAAGGAAATTCTATAAACAGGAAATATGTAATTAAAGAAGGAATCATGGAACATCAGGGAGATAGAAATAACATTGGGATGATTAAACTTGTGGATAAATACAATAGATGCTCCTTCTCTTAAAATTTTTGAATTATGTTTAATGGTTAAGGCAAACATTATAACATGTTGATGTTAATATTTGTACAAGAAATATATAGAGAAGTAGTCCTT
>JAQQAC010025234.1:385231-408297 GCA_029783875.1 Phataginus tricuspis
TAGCCTGTCGGTGGGGCTTGCCTTTAACCTTTGAAGAAGTTAGTAGAGCCCAGCAGGAGTGTGTTGTGTGCTCCAAAAGGGACTTACACCGAGTTCCACAGCAACATGGGACAATAGCTAAAGGGCCTATACCCGTCGTCAGGCGGCAGATAGACTATATTGAGCCTCTACCTGTGTCAGAAGCAGATTGGTATGTGATGACCTGTGTGGACACAGCTACTGGACTTGTGGTTGCTTTTCCTACCCGTTGTGCAGACCAGCAGACAACCAAAAGAGGCCTGGAGGGTCTCTTTGCTGCCTTTGGCCAACCACAGGTAATTGAGAGTGATCAGGGCACCCATTTTACTGGACATACACTGCAAGAATGGGTGTGACAGCTGGGAATCAAGTGGAAGTTTCATGTCCCATACAATCCTACCACAGCAGGCATGATAGAGAGGCACAGTGGCTTGTTAAAATCCGGGCTAAAGTCAGACACCAATAGTCTGCAGGGATGGTCAGTCCGCTTATGGACCATGCTACGGTGTTTGAAGGAGAGACCCCGAAAGGGAGCCCTGAACCCCATAGACATGTTAACACATACGGCTGCCTCCCCTATACAACTGCAAGTACAAACCAAGGAAGAATCACTGAAGCCGACGTTTGGCCACCAGAATAACATCTTGCTGCCAGCACCAACTGCACTGAATCCTGGAGACTCATTGAGTGGACGTGGCCTTAGACCTTTTGACACATGGACCAACAATGGCTGTCTGTCCTGGCACCTTGGGGACAAGGCCTGGAAGCTGGCCTCCTGTGTATTCCTGGAATAACAGCAGAGTGGCCGCCAAAGTCACAGTAGTATATCCTGAACGGCCAGAAGGTAGGAGCATCTTACCGGGGAGTTTTGTTTTATCATTACAGCCAGTGCTTGCACCTCCAGTAGCACTATATATTGTTGAAGTCGAGGACCATGAAAAAGAGAAACCGAGTCAGAATGACGTTTAATGCAGAGGGCTTAGAGTTCTTCTGGAGACTAAGCACCGTGTCTGTGCTCCCTGCACTTTTACTAAGTTACAGCAAGCAAAAAGGATTATAGGATAAATTTTATCATCAAGCCAAACAACTGCAAACTAATCGTTTTAAAGTCTCTCTTATTTCTCGTCAAGGCACGCGGCCCTGTGAGCCTCTCGGTGTGCTCCTCATCTGGGTTTGCCTCAGAAGGGACCCCGAGAACTGTTCGCGGTCCTCGTCACACCGCTCCTGACTCACACCAGATTCCCAGACGCAGCACCTACTGTTCTTTCTCTTAGATTGGTTTTGGCTATGGATTAAACTTGAGCAGGAATAAATCACAGCGAGGTTAACTGCTGGGGTGTCTGCATCGCCCCTTTCTCTCCGGCTCGCGTCTTTTGTGACATTGGTGAGAAGATCGCTGATTGCTGCTGAGCGCGCTGACGTTTTCAGGCAGCTCTTCTCCAGACTCTACAAAACAAAAATAACAAAGGTAATACAATTATTTATTGTTAAGTGTAGTAGTGGAACCACTAAATATTTTTAAGTGTTGGATTGGGTTCGAGTTACTTATTCCATCTGCAATACTTTCCAGTAAATTAGAACCACTTCATACCTGTAATCGTTCCTGGAAATTATCAGTAAGTGCTGTTGAAAGTCTAATATTTCTTGAGTCATATTGCCATGATTTAACAATGTCTTTTAACATTTTTCAATGGAAAATAAGTATGATTATAAGGTATAGGAGTAACACAAAACCCGGTTGTATTCCAATCAGAATTCATAGAAATTTGACATTGCAAACTAACAATCTGATCTCCTAACAATAACTGCGTGTTGCAAATGAGTCAGTTGTTCATTAACTTCACTATCTATTTGTCTATGGGTATTCCTCTACTCCCACTGTATAATTCTCAGTTTTCATGCCCTCTGCTCCTGGACTCAGGGGGACATGAGTATCATAAGAACCAGGAGTCCAGTTGGAATCGTTAACATATATTGGAACCATTTCAGAGAGCCAATGAATAGCTTGATTGATCAGGAGGTTAGGAATGTAAGCCCAGTATGAGTAATTAGTGCTGTTGGCAGAACTTGCCCCAAGGTGACCACAGCAATCATAGCCAGGAACAAATGTGAAGCATTGAGTGCCTGTCCAGTCTGTTGTACTATGTTTTCGGCTTCCTGTGTCATCTTGTTCTGTTGTCCCCATGTTGGGGGAGTCACTGTTCGAGTTCTTGGTAACAGAGCTCGAACCCTGGATCTTCCAATAGTCATGGCTCACATCTCATCAGTGGGAGGCTCAACATCAACTCAAGGCCTTTTGTTCATTTTCTGGGTTTTATCTTTTTAGCTGGGATCCACACAGTTTCTCCTGTTTTTTTAATGACACAAGCATACCCTTGACCCCGCCTTTGAACCATCCCTGATTCCCATTCTCCCATATCATTTTTATGAAAAGCAGAGTGATTTATTTCAGAGGACTTTTCTCACACCCAATGTCTGTCAGCTGCTGCTGAACCTGTATCATTTAAATTCAAAAAATTCAGCGTAAATAATACCCTATGTATTCTCATATGGGGAGTTTCTATGCCACCATATCCCCCTTTTCGTTGAAGCAACATATCTTTCAATGTGCGATTATGTCTTTCAATAATTGCCTGTCCCCAGGGGTTATATGAAATCCCAGTAACATGCTTAATATCCCATTGGGAGAGAAACTTTTGTAATTTGCAGAAAGGTAACTAGGGGCATTATCTGTTTTAATTTTAGTTGGCAATCCCATAACATTAAAAGCTTCAAGTAAATGTTGAATCACATAATCAGCCTTTTCTCCTGATAGTGCAGAAGCCCATCTAAAGCCAAAATATGTATCAATTGAGCAATGAACATAGGATAATTTTCCAAACTCTGGAATATGGGTGACATCCATCTGCCACCGTTCATTAGGGTGCAGTCCTCTTGGATTGACTCCTGGGGTGTAAGGTTGACTTTGGATTTGAGTACACTGAGGGCATTGGTAAGTGATATCTTGAGCCTGTTCTCCTCTAGTGGGGTGAAATTTAACTTGTAAGCCTTTCCTGTTAACATGAGTTTGTTCATGCCATGCCTTAGCAGTTAGTAGGGATCCAACAAGTAATTTATCTATATGTTCATTAGCTTTAGTCATGGGTCCAGGGAGGCAGGTATGGGCTCGGATATGAGTAATATAAAGATCATGATGTCTATCATACCATGATTGTTGCAAAGTACAAAATAATTGATACAGTTCAGTGCCATCATCAAATAGAATAACAGAGTAAATATTTTTTTACTGTATATTCAACATATTGTGAGTCAGTAACAATATTATGGGGACTTGTAACATATTGTAATAATAAAATAACAGCATATAATTCAGCTTTTTGTACTGAGTGATAAGAAGTTTGGACAATTTTTGTGGTTTTTCCACTATATCCTGCTTTGCCTTCTTTATTAGCATCTGTATAATAAGTATCAGCTTTTGGGATAGGATGACTTTTAATAATGTCAGTACAAATTCACTGAGTTTTTTAAGAAATTGAATACATTTGTCCTTTGGAAAATGATTGCTGATAGTTCCTATATAATTGGCAAAGGCTGTTTGCCAGTTATCATTCAATTTCCAGTTGTCCGCTATTTGGGTGTTGGTAAGGGGAACGATTGGGGAAGGGTCTAATGCAATGAAGGCACGCAATCGTAAGCACCCACGAATAATTAACACAAATTTTATCTATATATGTAAGTAATTTCTTTGATGCCTTATGTGGTAAAAAAACTCATTCTAAAATTTTTCCTTTCTGCCATAAAATACCAGTAGGGGAATGCTCAGAAGGGACTACTAATAACTCAACATCATATTGAGTATCAATACGCTCTAAATAACTATTTCTCATATGTTCTTCTATCCATTCTAATTCTTTTTCAGCTTGAGGTGACAATTGTCTAGGACCATTTAATTCAGAATTCACAGTTAAAGTATTAAATAAATGCTTAAGTGAATAGGTTGGAACTCCTAATGAAGGGTGAAGCCAATTGATATCATCTAAGAGCTTCTGAAAATCATTTAGAGTCCTGAGACTGTCTCTCCTAATTTTTATTTTTTGTGGAAGGATTTTTGTTCTTTAAATTATACTTCCTAAATAATTATATGGAGTACTATCCTGTACCTTTTCAGAAGCAATAATAAGACCATAAAGTAGTTAATTCTGCAAGAGCTTGCTCATAGAGGTTTTGTAAAGTGGGAAAATTTTTATGAGCAATTAAAATATCCATATAATGAATAATTAAGGAATCAGAAAAATTTTTCCTTAATTTTTCTAAAGGTTGATAAACAAAGTACTGGCATAATGTAGGGCTATTTAACATTCCTTGAGGCAAAACTTTCCATTGATATCGAGCAGTAGATGTATAATGATTGGGAGATGGAATAGTGAAAGCAAATTTCTCACAATCAGAAGGTTGTAATGGGATGGTGAAAAAAACAATCTTTTAAATCAATTACTTTAATATTCTAATCTAGGGGAATCATACTGGGTTGTGGCAGTACAGGTTGTAAAGGACCCATAGGTTGAATAACAGCATTTATTTTTCTTAAATCTGTCAGCATTCTCCATTTTCCTGATTTTTTTCTTAATAACAAAAACAGGAGAATTCCATGACAAACAGATTCTTCTATATGTCCAGCAGACAGCTGTTCTTGTATTAATTGCTCTAATGCTTGAAGCTTCTCTTTTATTAAAGGCCACTGTTCTACCCATATTGGTTTATTAATTAACCATTCTAAGGGAAGGGCAAAGCTACGAACAGTGGCCTCTGTCATAAATTTGGATAACCAATGCCAGATGGATCTAATTTGGGCTGAGTTATTGTATTAGTCAAGATACCTTGTTGATTTTTTCCTAGACCCTTTCTAAAATCATATCCCATTTGAGCCATAATATTTTTAGATTGGGGGGAGATGGATGGTATATTTATAGTTGCCCCCCATTGGGACAATAAATTCCGACACCACAGATTAATTTGTATAGCTGCAACAAAAGGTTGCATCGTAGCCTTTTGTCCTTCAGGCCCAATACAATGATAAGTTGGCATACTTTAAAAAATCTCTGTAAGTGTTCCTATTCCTGTAAATATAGCAGACACAGAAGTCAGAGGCCAGGCAGAAGGCCAATCCTCTTGAGATAGTATAGAAACATCAGCTCCTGTGTCTACCAGTCCTTTAAAGGGCACATTATTTATATAAACATTCATCTCAGGTCAATTATCATTAACATAAGTCTGCCAATATATCTTTTTACCAGTACTGCCAAATCCACCTTGTCTTTGAACGGGGTCAGATTTTCCCTGTATGTAAGACAATAAAAGGAGTTGTGCAATTCTCTGTCCTGCCTCTAACAACACTGGCTTATTGGTGCTCATTTTAATTTGAATTTCACCTTCATAATCACTGTCTATAACTCCCAAATGAACTTGAATTCATTGACTGGTAATACTGCTTCTGTCAATTAATAATCCAACAGTATTTTTTGGAATGGGGCCATACATGCCAGTTGGTATTTTAACAATGCTGGCTTCAGGTAGTAAATGTAAATTATTTAAAATGGGAATATCTAATGCTGCAGTTCCTCTTGTGACATGAGTAAGGTCATTGACTGAGCAACGGCATGATCCTTGCCATTGCTGACTAGATATTGCTGAATGCTCATATTGTTTTTCTTGGGGCCCTAAGCTGGGCCCATATTCCAGTTTCCCTGTTTCTCTAAAGGTTGCCCATCTTTATCCCACTTTGACCTACATTCATTAGCCCAGTGTTTCCCTTTTTTACATCGAGGGCATACACTGAGGAGAGGCTTCTTTTCTTCTTCCCTTCTTATTAATCTATTTTTTCTGCAATCTATTCAAAGATGACCCAATTTACCACAATTGTAACAGTTAGTTTTATTTTGCTTTAATGGATCTTTAAGAGCCATGGCCAATAAATTAGCTTTGTAAGGCTCACTTCCAACATCCAGACAAGCTTTGATATACTCATATAAAGGGGCATTTTGGGCTTTTAAAGGTCAAAGGATCTTTTGACATTCTACATTAGCATTTTCAAAAGAGAGCGTTGCATCAAAAGGTCTTGGAGTTATGGTTGGGAAACGCTTTTTCAAATAGCATCTTTCAATCGAGATAAAAAATCCACACAAGACTCCCCTGGTGATTGAATAACTTTAATGTAAGACTTAGAGGTCTTTCTGGATGGTTCAATTCTATCCCAAGCACGGATACAACACAAACAGACTTGTACAATAGCCTCATCATGGTATTGTAACTGTGGTCTCACCCTCAACCAGTCTCCACTACCAGTTAATTGTTCTTAAGTTATTGGTAGTTGATTGGCCTGGTTTCCCCTTGCTATCTGCTCTGCCTCATCTCTCCACCATGTTTTAAATTGCATATAGAGGCCAGATTCCAAAACGGTTCTAGCTAACATATCCCAGTCATAAGGGATTAAGTGGTATTCTTGAGCTAATCCTTGTAACAGCCCTTTAACATAATTGGATTGCATTCCATACATAGTCACTGCTTGTTTCAAGTAGGGAGTATATTCAAACTGTTGATATCCCTGAGGATATTGATCATTAGCAAGCATTTGTTGTACAGCAACACGAAATGCAGAAACTGTGATAGGCAGTGAGAAAGCATCAATATCTCCCTCTTTTCTTGTATTTAAGATGGATTGAGCTATTACTGTAACTTGAGGAATGGGAACAGTTAACTTAAGTGGAATTTCCTGATATGAAGGAAAAGGAGGGGCTGTAGGGACAAGCTCCCTTTCTCTACTATCAACAGTTTTTACCAGATAGATGTGTTTATCATCTTTCTTAATTAAAGGAGATTCAACTTTACTTTTTAATGGCGTTAGCGTTGAAATTAGTGATTCCAATAATGTTGTCAAAGTAGTTGTTTTTCAGTCAAATGCTGAGAGTCATTATTTAAAGATGGAATTTCTGCAAGCAGCTGAGAAAAGCTATGCTTTCTATCCCTTGTTAGCTCCATCTCGGAATCCTTTTCCATATCTGATTCCTCATCAGAGGAAATACTGATTCCACATGTAAAGTCTCTAGACTTCCATATTGATCTGCATGAAATTCATGAGACTGAGGTTGCTCCCCCAGTATTTTCTGGGTCCCCTCTTCGTTTTAATTTTTATCATTAAATTCAGCATTGACCACCTTCACAGATTCCTCAGATTCAGACTGTAAGGGTTCCAGGGCTAAACTAATTAAATGACACAGAGACCAGACAGACAAGGGAATTTGCTCTCCCTGCTGGTGAGCTCAGTGGAGCATCCTCAAAACCTGTCTCCAGACTTTTAAATTCAGTACAGTGAGATTCAAGATGGCAGTGTGAGAGGTGAGATAGAGAATTCCTGCCAAAACCACATATAGTGTGAAAATATAGTTAATACAACTCGCCCTAAAAGAGAAACAGGAAAGAAGGCTGCATCAGACTGCATACAGACCTCAGGAACAGAGAAGACCTCATGAAACAGGGTAACGTACGAAAAGCCTTGATCTGGCGGGACCTGAGCCCTTCCCCCACCCCAGCTCACTGGCAGGAGGAGGAGAAACAGAGCCAGAAGGGGGTGGAAACTTAAGACTGCTGAACACCCAGCCCTGGAGGTCAGCTTTGAAGCACAAAATACATTGGCACTCTGGAGGTTGATGGGGTTGGGGAGCTGGGACAGGCGGAGTGTTTGAGAGACTGAGATTCTGGCCATTTGTGGAGGATGGGGATCCACATCCAGCTGTTCTGGGACAGAGGGAAGGCAGGCGGTCTGAGAGGCTTCCTAGCAGCGAGAGGGCTACTGAAGGGGCAGGGTTTCCACGGAGCTTGCTAGGCAGGAGAAGGGATAGGTGGACAAGGTTGTCGGGGCGCGCTTTGCACAGCAGGTTGGGAACTTTGAGGAGCTTCAGGTGCTCCATCCCCCTGGCTGCCTACTCAACTCCGAGGCCCCCCACTGTGACACACAGCCTACTGCACATTCCTCCTGGGCTACTGGCAGTCACTGCACTGGCATCAGGCCAGCCACAGAAAGACCCTGCCTACAACAGCTAGAGACACCAAGCACAGAGACTTACACCTGTGTGTTTGACCCATGGGCTCTGATACTGGAGACAGGCACTGGAGAAGGGAATCAGGAAACAGCTCTTTCCTCTCCCCAGGCACCAGCGCTGCTCCCCTATGAACCCCAACCTCACTCTAGCGGCTAAGCAGCTCCAGAGACTGGAGCTTTGGGGTGCTAGAGGACACCACATAGAATTATGAAATGTCAAAGGAACCTAGTTCAGACCAAAATCTCACAAACCCCAGAAAAAGGACCAAATGAAACTGAGCTCACCAATCTTCCTGAAAGAGGGTTTAAAATAAAAATCATAAACATGCTCATGGAGGTACAGAAAAATATTCATGAACTCAGGGACGAATTTAAGATGGAGATTTAATCATTAAGAAATTCCATGTCTGAAATGAAACATAAAACAGAGGGATTTAAAAGCAGATTAGATGTAGTAGAAGAGATGGTAAATGGAATAGAAATTAGAGAAGAGTAATACAAAGAAGCTGAGACACAGAGAGAGAAAAGATCTCTAGGAATGAAAGAATATTGAGAGAATTGTGTGACCAAACCAAACAGAACAATATTCACATTATAGGGGTACCAGAAGAAGAGAGAGAAAAAGGGGTAGAAAGTGTTTTTGAGGAGGTAACTGCTGAAAACTTCCCCAATCTGGGGAAGGAGATAGTCTCTCAGGCCATGGAGGTGCACAGATATCACAACAGAAGAGACCCAAAGAAAACAACATCAAGACATACAATAATTAAAATGGCAAAGAACAAGGATAAAGACAGACTTTTAAAAGCAACTAGAGAGAGAAAAAAGATCACATACAAATGAAAACCCATCAGGCTATCATCAGATTTCTCAACAGAAACCTTACAGGCCAGAAGGGAGTGGCATGATATATTAAATGCAATGAAGCAGAAGGGCCTCGAGCCAAGAATACTCTACCTGGCAAGGTTATCATTTAAATTTGAAGAAGGGATTACACAATTGCAGATAAGCAAAAGCTCAGAGAATTTACCTCCCACAAACAAACTCTACAGTGCATTTTGGAAGGACTCCTATAGATGGAAGTATTCCTAAGGCTAAATAGATGTCACCCAGGGGAGAGACAAAGAGTACAGAATATGATGCCTAACATATAAAAAATGGAGGAGGAAGAAAAAGGAGAAAAAAAAAGAACCTTTAGGTTGTGTTTATAATAGCATATGAAGTGAGTTAAATTAGAGTGTTAGATAGTAAAGGAATTATCCTTGAACCTTTGGTAACCACGAATCTAAAGCCTGCAATGGCAATAAGTACATACCTATCAATAATCACCCTAAATGTAAACTGTCTGAATGCACCAATCAAAAGACACAGAGTCACTGAATGGATAAAAAAAAGACCTGTCTATATGCTACCTACAAGACACTCACTTCAAACCCAAAGAAACACACAGACTGAAAGTAAAGGGATATAAAAGATATTTCATGCAAGCAATATGGAGAAAAAAAGCAGGAGTTGCAGTACTTGTATCAGACAAAACAGACTTCAAAACAAAGAAAGTAACAAGAGACAAAGAAGGAAATTACATAATGATAAAGGGGTCAGTCCAACAAGAGGATATAACTATTATAAATACCTATGCACCCAACACAGGATCACCTACATATGTGAAACAAATACTAACAGAACTAAAGGGGGAAATAGAATGCAATTCATTCATTTTAGGAGACTTTAACACACTACTCACTCCAAAGGACAGATCAACCAGACAGAAAATAAGTAAAGAGACAGAGGCACTGAACAATGTATTAGAACAGATGGACCTAACAGACATCTACCGAACTCTCAACCCAAAAGCAGCAGAATACACATTCTTCTCAAATGCACATGGAACATTTTCAAGGATAGATCATATACCAGGCCACAAAAAGAGCCTCAGTAAATTAAAAAATATTGAAATGTACTAACCAGCTTCTCAGATCACAAAGGTATGAAACTAGAAATAAATTACACAAAGAAAACAAAAAGCCCACAAACACATGGAGGCTTAATAACATGCTCCTAAGTAATCAATGTGTCAATTACCAAATAAAAACAGAGATCAAGCAATATATGGAGACAAATGACAATAATAATACAACACCACAAAATCTGTGGGACACAGCGAAGGCCGTGCTAAGAGGGAAATATATTGCAATACAGGCCTAACTCAGGAAAGAAGAACAATCCCATATGAACAGTCTAAACTCACAATTAATGAAACTAGAAAAGGAAGAACAAATGAGGCCCAAAGTCAGTAGAAGGAGGGACATAATAAATATTAGAGCAGAAATAAATATAATCAAGAAGTATAAAATAATAGAAAGAATCAATGAAAGCAGGAGATGGTTCTTTGAGAAAATAAACAAAATAGATAAACCCCTAGCTAGACTTATCAAGAAAAAAAGAGAGTCTACACACATAAACAGAATCAGAAATGAGAAAGGAAAAATCACTACAGACACCACAGAAATATGAAGAATTATGAGACAATACTATGAAAAATTATATGCTAAAAAACTGGATAACCTAGAAGAAATGGGCAACTTTCTAGAAAAACAAAACGTTCCAAGGTTGACCCAGGAAGAAACAAAATCTGAACAGACCAATTAGCAGGAATGAAATTGAATTGGTAATCAAAAAACTACTAAAAAAAAAACTACTAAGAACAAAACCCTGGACAAGACGGTTTCACTGCTGAATTTTATCAAACATTTAGTGAAGACCTAATACCCATCCTCATTAAAGTTTTCCAAAAAGTAGGAGGAAATACTCCCAAACACATTCTACAAGGCCAACATCATTCTAATACCAAAACCAGGAAAAGATACCACAAAAAAAGAAAATTACAGACCAATATCCCTGATGAACATAGATGCAAAAATACTCAACAAAATATTAGCAAACCGAAATCAAAAATACATCAAAAAGATCATCCATCATGATCAAGTGGGACTCATCCCAGGGACACAAGGATGGTACAATATTCGAAAATCCATCAACATCATCCACTACATCAACAAAAAGGACAAGCACTACATGATTATCTCCATAGATGCTGAAAAAGCATTGGACAAAATTCAACGTCGATTCATGACAAAAACTCTCAACAAAATGGGTATAGAGGGCAATTACCTCAACATAATAAAGGCCATATATGACAAACCCACAGCCAACATTATACTTAGCAGCGAGAAGCTGAAAAGTTTTCTTTTAAGACCAGGAACAAGACAAGGATGCCCACTCTCCCCACTTTTATTCAACATAGTTGTGGAGGTCCTAGCCATGGCAATGACACAAGACAAAGAAATAAAAAGCATCCAGATTGGTAAGGAGGAAGTCAAACAGTCCCTGTTTGTAGATGACATGATATTGTATATAAAAAACCCTAAAAAGTCCACTCCAGAACTATTAGATCTGAATTCAGCAAAGTTGCAGGATAAAAAGTTAATACACAGAAATCTGTTGCATTCCTATACACTAACGATGAACTAGCAGAAAGAGAAATCAGGAAAACAATTCCACTCACAATTGCATAAAAAAGAATAAAATACCTAGGAATAAACCTAACCAAGGAAGTGAAAGACCCATACTCTGAAAACTACAAGACACTCCTAGGAGAAATTAAAGATGATACCAATAAATGGAAATACATCCTGTGCTCATAGATAGAAAGAATTAATATTGTCAAAATGGCCATCCTGCATAAAGCAATCAACAGATTCAATGCAATCCCTATCACAATACCAACACCTTTCTTCAATGAACTAGAGCAAATCATTATAAAATTCATATAGAACCATAAAAGACCCCGAAGAGCCAAAGAAATCCTGAGAAGGAAGATTAAAGCAGGGGGAATTACACTCCCTGACTTCAAGCTCTATTACAAAGCCACATTAATCAAGACAATTTGGTACTGGCACAAGAACAGACCCATAGACCAATGGAACAGACTAGAGAGCCCAGATATAAACCCAAGCATATATGTTCAATTAATATATGATAAAGGAGCCATGGACATACAGTGAGGAGCTGGTGTTGGCAAAACTGGACAGCTACAAGTAAGAGAATGAAACTGGATTATTGTCCAATCCCATACACAAAAGTAAGCTCAAAATGGATCAAAGACCTGAATGAAAGTCATGAAACCATAAAACTCTTATTAAAAAAATAGGCAAAAATCTCTTGGACATAAACATGAGCAACTTCTTCATGAACATATCTCCCTGGGCAAGGAAAACAAAAGCAAAAATGCACAAGTGGGACGATATCAAACTAAAAAGCTTCTGTACAGCAAAGGACACCATCAGTAGAACACAAAGACATCCTACATTATGGAAGAATATATTCATAAATGACATAGCCGATAAGGGGTTGACATCCAAATTATATAAAGAGCTCATGCATCTCAACAAACAAAAAGCAAATAAGCCAGTTAAAAAATGGCCACAGGAGCTGAACAGACACTTCTCCAAAGAAGAAATTCAGATGGCCAACAGGCACATGAAAAGATGCTCCACATACCTCATCATCAGAGAAATGCAAATTAAAACCACAATGAGATATCACCTCACACCAGTGAGGATGGCCAACATCCAAACTACAAACAACAACAAATGTTGGCGAGGATGTGGAGAAAGGGGAACCCTCCTACACTGCTGGTGGGAATGCAAATTAGTTCAACCATTGTGGAAAGCAGTATGGAGGTTCCTCAAAAAACTGAAAATAGAAATACCATTTGACCCAGGAATTCTGCTCCTAGGAATTTACCCTAAGAATGCAGGAGCCCAGTTTGAAAAAGACATATTCACCCCTATGTTTATCACAGCACTATTTACAATAGCCAAGAAATGGAAGCAATCTACGTATCCATCAGTAGATGAATGGATAAAGAAGATGTGGTACATATACACAATGGAATATTATTCAGCCATAAGAAGAAAACAAATCCTACCCTTTGCAACAACATGGATGGAGCTAGAGGGTATTATGCTCAGTGAAATAAGCCAGGCAGAGAAAGACAAGTATCAAATGATTTCAGTCATCTGTGGAGTAGAAGAACAAAGCAAAAACTGAAGGAACAAAACAGCAGCAGACTCACAGAACCCAAGAATGCATTAACAGTTACCAAAGGGAAAGGGACTGTGGAGGATGGGTGGGAAGGGAGGCATAAGGGGGAAAGAGAGGCATTATGATTAGCACATATAATGTGGGGGGGGGCATGGGGAAGGCTGTATAGCACAGAGAAGACAAGTAGTGATTCTATAGCATCTTACTATGCTGATGGACAGTGACTAATGGGGTATGTGGGGGGGACTTGATAATAGGTGGTCTAGCAACCATAATGTTGTTCATGTAATTGTACATTAATGATAGCAAAATAAAAAAAAGGAAAAAAATTCAGTACAGCTTTCCCTTGTGGATTAAACCAATAACAATATTTATTAACCAATTCAAACAACTCTATCATAGGTTATTTTTTAACTTTAACCCCGGAGCCTTTAGCTAAAGTAGGCAATAAAACAGCATATTGTTGTTGGGCGGTCTGAGAATTTCCCATGGCTCTGCAGAAATAATGCCGAAAGTTTCGCTTACCTAGGAGCAGGCAATTCCCTCGCGGTTCTGAGCGGCCTAAAGTCAATCGAAGCCCGTCACTTTTGAGCCTCATGTTGGGCGCCAGATGTCGCAGTCGGGGACCATGAAATGAGAAGCCGAGTCAGAATGACGTTAATGCGGAGGGCTTAGACTTCCTCTGGAGACGGAGCTCCAAGTCCGCGCTCCCCTGCGCTTTTATAGCAAGCAAAAAGACTGGATTATAGGATGAGTTTTATCATCAAGCCAAACAACTGCAAACTAATCCTCTTGAAGTTTCTCTTATGTCTCAAGTCACACGGCCACGTGAGCCTCTCGGTGTGCTCCTCATCTGGGTTTGCCTCAGAAAGGACCCCAAGAACTGTTTGCGGTCCTTGTCACACCGCTCATGACTCACACCAGATTCCCAGATGCAGCACCTACTGTTCTTTTCTCTTAGATTGGTTTTGGCTATAGATTAAGTTTAAGCAGGAATAAATTACAGCAAGATTAACTGCTGGGGTATCTACAATACATAGACCCTTCCGTAACCCCGACAGGGAAAGGAGTAAAAGTATGGTATCCTAGACCTGGAAGGGAAACATGTCTTATCACCACTAAGGTCTTTGTGGATTGGGAACTTTCTCTGGCTTGAGGATTATTATAATTTTTGTTACGTGTATCAAAATCTTGTTGTATCTTAATTTTTGTTATTATCTCTGAGTTGTTATCCTCTGTTGCTGTTGTGGAATCTGGTTACAGTGATCCAGCTTTCTCGCACAGGGACTATTGTGGAAGACTGAAAGCATGTAGATTGTAAGGCAAGAATCCTGGAGGGGTGGAGCGTGGAGAAGTTGGGGTTCCTATGGCCAGGATCCTCACTGAACTTAAACCACCTGATGATGTAACTGATCTGTTGCTAGGCTACCGCCTCCACACCTTTAGGCAATAAGCTATTATTGTGCTATATACAGAGTTTGGCCCAGTGCTCTGGGTGGGGGCAGAGACGCTAGTGCTCGACCTACTGCTGGGAGAACAAGCTGGGTAACAAACCCTTTCACCCCAAAGAACATTTTGTTGTCAATTTCTTTGGTCACACTGAATCCATAGGGAACTTGCCTGGAGCTGGAACTGATTGGCAAGACAGATGGGTAGTTTCTGAGAATCGTTTGGACTGTGTTTAGTAATAGTGTACTGTATTCTTAAGATTTTCTAAGAGAGTAATTCTTGTATTCTCACCCACAAAGAAAAAGAAATACATAAGAAAAACATGTGAGATCATGGGTGTGTCAAGTAGCTTGCTTGTGGTAATCGTTTCTCACTATATAAATATATCACCCATTACATTATATACCTTAAATATGTGCAATTTTTATTTGTCAATTAATTTTTAAAAAGCAAATTGAGGAAATGTTATTAGAGATGAGATAAAATCCAGAATAAGGAAAGGTGGTGGGATTAAAGATGGCGACGTGAGAGGTGAGACAGAGGCTTCCTCCTAAAACCGCATATAATATGAAAATAAAGCTACTACAGCTACTCTTGAAAGAGGAATGGGAAAGAGGACTACAACAAACTGCATACACCTGGAGACAAGAGCAGCCCTCACAGAAAACGGTAATGTACTAAAGCTGTGGTCCTGCAGGATCCAAGCCCTTCCCCCACCCCAGCTCACCGGCAGGAGGAACAGGAACAGAGCAGAGAGGGAGTGGAGAACTGGGACTGCTGAATACCTAACTCTGGAGATCTACTCTGGGAGCACAAACCTACATTTCATGGTGCTTGCATGATACTCTTGTAATTAGGAGCTTGGAAAGCTAAGACAGGCATAATTCCTGGAGAGACTAAGATTCCAGCTGCTAGTGAAATCAGGGATCCATACCCAACTGCTCTGGGACAAAAGAAAGGCAGGCAGTCTGAGAGACTTCCTAACAAAGAAGACCTTAGCAAGAGGCCTGCTAAGGGGGCAAGGACACACAGAGCTTACTGTGCAGGAGAAAGGACAGGTAGACAAAATTGTCCAAGTGTACTCTACCCAGCAGATTGGGAGTTTTCTGATCTTCAGGTGTGCCAGCTCCCTGGCTGCCTACACAGCTCCAAGAACCCCTTCTGTGACAGGCAGACTAGTGCACCTTTCGCCTGGCCAGCCCCACCGGGATTGCAAACCTGGAAACCTTTCCTTTGTGTTAGGCCAGCCAGAGGGAAGATCTGTCTACAGCAACTAAAAAGGCAAAGCACAGAGGCTTATACCTGTGTGCTCACCCCACTGGTTCAGACAGTGGAGATAGGCATAGCAGCCAGTAACCAGGAAACAGCCCTTTCCTCCCCCGAGGCACCAATACCACTCCCCTACAATCCCTGACATTGCTTCAGGAGCTGAGCAGCTCCAGAGAGTAGTGCTTCTGGGCACTAGAGGGCTCCATACACAAATATGAAATGCCAAAGGAACCTGGTCCAGAGTAAAATTATGAATACAACTCCTGAGAAAGATTTAAATGATATGGACCTTATGACTCTCCCTGAAAGGGAGTTCAAAATAAAAATCATTAACATGCTCATGGAGGTACAGAAAGATACTCAAGAACTCAGGAATGAATTCCGGTCGGAGATCCAATCCTTGAAGAACACAATGGACGGTATTAAAAGCAGATTGGATACAGTGGAGGAGACAATAAATGAAATAGAAACTAGAGAAGAGGAGAAGAGGAATCCAAAGAAGCTGAGGTACTGAGAGAAAAAAGGATCTCTAAGAATGAAAGAATATTGAGAGAACTGTGTGACCAATACAAACGGAACAATATTCGCATTATAGGAGTACCAGAGGAAGAAGAGAGAGAAAAAGGGATAGAAAGTGTCTTTGAAGAAATAATTGCTGAAAACTTTCCCACGCTGGGGAAGGAAATAGTCTCGCAGTCCACGGAAGCCCACAGAAATCCCAACACAAGGGACCCAAGGAAGACAACACCAAGACACATAATAATTAAGATGGCAAAGATCAAAGATAAAGACAGAGTATTAAAGGCAGCTAGAGAGAGAAAAAAGATCACCTACAAAGGAAAACCCATCAGAATGTCATCAGACTTCTCAATAGAAACCTTACAGACCCGAAGAGAATGGCATGATATATTTAACGTAATGAAACAGAAGGACCTCGAACCAAGAATATTGTATCCAGCACAATTATCATTTAAATATGATGGAGGGATTAAACAATTTCCAGACAAAGGAAAGTTGAGAGAGTTTGCCTCTCATAAACCACCACTACAGGATATCTTAAACGGACTGCTCTAGAGGGAAGCACCCCTAAGGCTAAAAAGATGTCACCAGAGAAAATAAAATCATAGCAAAGAAAGCAGACCATCCAAATACTAACTAAAGGCAAAGAATAAAACACCCAATATATAAAGAATGGAGGAGGAAGAATAGGAAGGGAGAAATAAAGAAACATCAGATGGCGTTCACAGTAACTTAACAAGAAAGTTAAGTTAGATTCTTAGATAATAAAGAAGCAACCCTTGAACCTTTGGTAACCACGAATCTAAAGCCAGCAATGGCAATAAGTACATATCTATCAATAATCACCCTAAATGTAAATGGACTGAATGCACCAATCAAAAGACACAGAGCAACAGAGTGGATAAAAAAGCAAGACCCATCTATATGCTGCTTACAAGAGACTCACCTCAAACCCAAAGATATACACAGACTAAAAGTGAAGGGATGGAAAAAGATATTTCATGCAAACAAGAAAGAGAAAAAAGCAGGTGTTGCAGTACTTGTATCATACAAAATAGACTTCAAAACGAAGAAAGTAGCAAGAGATAAAGAAGGACATTACATAATGATAAAGGGGTCAGTCCAACAAGAAGATATAACCATTATAAACATATATGCACCCAGAATAAGGAAAGGCATTTGAGAAATAATGGGAGAACTAACTTCTTTTTTTAATTTTAAGGACAGAGTCAATACTGGGGAGAAGTGGGTGAAGTACTTTAAGAGATTGGGTAATGTGAAAATAATCTGAGGTAGAATAACTAAATAGGCAATATTGTTCTGACCTTTAAGATTTAATAAATTATGATTAAATGACTCATAGTTGGAAATTCATCAAGAAATATCAATAAATACTTAGAACAATGCTCACACGTCACAGAAATGGTGTTCCCTTACACTATTTCTTCATATAGCATATTAATTATAGCACCTTTAGCCCAGCTAGTCTTCTGTGTTACTTAGATAATTGTCCACTTTTCTTTACTGTAGATGCTCCTGCGATTAAGCCTTATGACACATTAATGGTATGCTTCTCTTTGAAAGGACGTTTTTGGTAGAAACCTGTCTTTAGTCCTTACATTTCAAGATGGGTTTATGCAAGTGAAACGTCCCTTCACCCAGTTTCTGGCCCCCGAAAAACATGCAAGTAATGTCAGCTTCTTTCTTGAACAAGATATCAACTTACTTATCCAAGTGATTCAGGGAGATACAGAAGATCAATTTATGGTCAGAATCCACAAGTTAATATAAAATCCCCATGAAAGCCTGATGCAGTGTAAAGACCAGCATATAGAACTGAAAATGGGTGGGTTAATTCTACAGGCATTAGAACTGAGGCAAGTAGAAGTTTCATTGGAAATCAGAAGGCTGATAGGTGCCGTCATGGACAATCATGACCCATCGTCCACTTTTCAGATTCACTGTAGCTCACAGACCTCCCGTCTATTGTTTGAAGGAAAGGCCATTTCACTGCAATGACTAAACAGGTACATATAACATCATTTCCGCAATTTTTTCCTGGGTAGAAATAGCCAATTGGTGGGAAAATGATACTCTGGGGAAATGAATTGACACCCGAAAAGACAAAATGTGATGAGAGATCAGATAATAGGTGGAGTCCTGCCTGAAGCCCATCTCACAGTAGGGCTGCTGCTTCCAAGACCGCATACCACAGTTTCCACACCGAGGCAAAAGCTTGGTACCTATGCTTCGCCAGTGTCAGGTCTATCACTGTCATTGACATGGGTAGATCGTTTTGCAGCTGTCCTGTCCCTTGGGAGGAACTGCAGCAACAACGCCACAATTAGAGAACAGAAGAATTAACAAAGTTCATTTTCTATTACCTCCTCATTTAATTCATCTGCATGGATGCTGCCAAGTTGGGTTGTGGTAGACGAGGGTGGACGAGCACTGACCTTCCAAGAGGTAACCCACTTTAGCTGCTATATCACTTGTGCTATCTTTACTGGGACATGTGTTTTAGACTTTGATAAAAGCTGTCAGTATGCTGAAGGTCTTCTTTTATTCATCGTTACTAAACATTATCTGATTGACAAGCTAGAGCTAGTCCTCTGGATACCTTGGTAAGATATCTAGATTCCCAGACATATATATACATGTAAGATATATAGGTAAACACTTGAAAGACTAAGTCTTATCATATTGGTAAGCTTTTAAGGTTCCAAAAGTCTAAGGCATGGCAAAAGCCTCTAGGGCGAAGCATACCTCACAAGCTTAGGGCACCCTACCCTTAGGAAAATCAGGTCATTCCTTGAGGGCTTCTTTGGGTTTTAGAGACAGATTAATCCACACTATGAAATAAACCTCAAAATCTCATTGATCATGTAACTTGTAAAGCTGTTAGCTTCCAACAGTGTCCAGAACAAGAGCAGGCTCTGTAACAGGCCTAAGATGCCTTGAAGGCTAGTGACTGTTCTCTGCTTCTGGGCATTACAGTAAGAGTCCCACTGAGCTGGGAGCTGTGACTGCTGCCTAATCATTCCGGATTTCCCATGTTGATGAACCAGCCAGCAGAATATAGACAGGCAATCTTGGACTGGCTGAAGTTCTGACCAGTGTGAGGAACTTCTACTAGATATCTACTACTGGATGTTTAAAGGGAACATGATTAGATCATGAGGCCACTGGATCAGCAGCAGCATGAGGGGCATAACTTGTCCCCTTAACTTCCAATGTCAAATCGTTTGTGCAGACTGTGTTTGGGGAGTTCCTTTAAGGAGTGGCAGGTTGGGCTCCATGTGGGATAAGAACAAAGCTAAGAAACACAGAGCAGACTTCCTCAGATCCTCTGATGCTGTGGCTCAGATTACAGCAATGGTTCACTGGATTCTTCCTTGCAGGCCTAATTCATTTCACTCTAAAGATATTTAGTCTAGAAAGTGCACAGCTCATCTTTAGCTCTCAGTCTCAGGGCTTCTTTGGTTCCACCTCACACCACAGAATCTAACCCAGCACACTTACATGCACAGTTTGAAGGTGGGGGAAAGGGTACTAAATTCTTCGCAGTTAACATAAGTCACAGAGGAATTGTATGCTATGTGAATATATTTCCTTGTTACTTAATGAAGGAATTGTCAGAGGCTTTCTGTTTGTTTCTTAGAAAACCCCTGTGGGATCAAACCTATATGCCCACAGCAGTGGCCTGGAAAATACATTCTTATGCTGGCTGTTATCCTCTCCTTATCTTAGTCACCCCCGTTCCTTGCAACTCTGACCTGATCTCACCTTGCAAATAAACTTACACAGCTGTACCTGAATTACGGTCTGCGTCATGGGGGAACTCATGCAAAACTACCTGGCAATTTAATGAACACCACCTGATGAGAAATTCTCAAATACATTTTTAAATGCTTCAGAATATGGATCTCAAATCATATCCAATCTACATGTGAAGGGAATGCTGACTATTTATTTACAGTCAGAGGCCTACAAAATTATGTAACAATCAGAATTTTTCAAAGCCATAAATATAGAAAAATAAAAATCCATCTAACATTTCATGCATTCGTGTAAATTTTTCTAAAAAGAAGAAACACCAATATTTCCCACTATACTTCAATTGGTTTGTAACAGTTATTGCTACTAAAATGATCAAGGGAACCTAACCAAGGAGTGAAAGACCTATACTCTGAAAACTACAAGACACTCGTGAGAGAAATTAAAGAAGACACCAATAAATGGAAACACATCCTGTGCTCATGGATAGGAAGAATTAATATTGTCAAAATGGCCATCCTGCCTAAAGCAATCTACAGATTCAATGCAATCCCTATCAAAATACCAACAGCATTCTTCAATGAACTAGACCAAATCATTCTAAACTTCATATGGAACCACAAAAGACTCCGAATAGCCAAAGCAATCCTGAGAAGGAAGAATAAAGCAGGGAGGATTATGCTCCCTGACTTCAAGCTCTACTACAAAGCAACAGTAATCAACACAATTTGGTACTGGCACAAAAACAGACCCATAGACCAATGGAACAGACTAGAGAGCCGAGATATAAACCCAAGCATATGTGGTCAATTAATATATGCAAAGGAGCCATGGATATACAATGGGGAAATGACAGCTGCTTCAGCAGCTGGTGTTGGCAAAACTGGACAGCTACATGCAAGAGAATGAAACCAGATTATTGTCTAGCCCCATACACAAAAGTAAACTCAAAGTGGATCAAAGACCTGAATGTAGGTCATGAAACCATAAAACTCTTAGAAAAAAACATAGGCAAAAATCTCTTGAATATAAACATGAGCAACTTTTTCCTGAACATATCTCCTCAGGCAAGGGAAACAAATAAAAAATGAACACACGGGACTACATCATGCTAAAAAGCTTTGGTACAGCCAAGGACACCATCAGCAGAACAAAAAGGCATCCTACAGTATGGGAGAATATATTTGAAAATGACATATCTGACAAGGGGTTAGCAGCCAAAATATATAAAGAACTCACATGCCTCAACACCCAAAAAGCAAATAACTCTATTAAAAAATGGGCAGAGGATATGAACAGACACTTTTCCAAAAAGAAATTCAGATGGCAAACAGGCACATGAAAAGATGCTTCACATCACTAATTATCTGGGAAATGCAAATTAAAACCACAATGAGATATCACCTCACACCAGTGAGGATGGCCAATATTGAAAAGACTAGGAACAACAAATGCTGGCGAGGATGTGTAGAAAGGGGAACCCTCCTACCCTGCTGGTGGGAATGTAAACTAGTTCAGCCATTGTGGAAAGCAGTATGGAAGTTCCTCAAAAAATTCAAAATAGAAATACCATTTGACCCAGGAACCCCACTCCTAGGATTTTACCCTAAGAATGCAGGAGTACAGCTTCAAAAAGACATATTCACCCCTATGTTTATTGCAGCACTATTTACAATAGCCAAGAAATGGAAGCAACCTAAGAGTCCATCAGTAGATGAATGGATAAAGACGAAGTGGTACATGTACACAATGGAATATTATTCAGCCATAAGAAGAAAACAAATCCTACCATTTGCAACAACATGTATGGAGCTGGAGGGTATTATGCTCAGTGAAATAAGCCAGACGGAGAAAGACAAGTACCAAATGATTTCACTCATCTGTGGAGCTTAAGAGCAAAGCAAAAACTGAAGTAACAGGCCGACTTCCGGGAAGATGGCGACGTAAGCGGACCGGCAGAAAAATTCCTCCCAACATTATATTTATTCATGAAAATACAGCAAATACAACTATCCCTAAAAGAGAGACCAGAATACACAGGAAAGTGCACAGCGTACAGAGCTCCGGCGGTCAGACACTCCAGAGAGAGGACTCGGCACCCAGTGAGGCGGGACAGAGCCACGACCCAGCGAGACCAGAGTGCTTCTCCACCCCAGCACTCCAGTGGGAGTCCCGGCAAGGCGGGTAAGGTACGGAGCCACGACCCCGACGGGACCAAGCGCTCCTCCCCCCCAGAGCTCTGGCGGTCAGACACTCTGGAGAGAGGACTCGGCACCCAGTGAGGCGGGACTGGAGCCATGACCCAGCGAGACCACAGCACTCCTCCACCCCAGCACTCCGGCAGGAGTCCCGGCAAGGTGGGTAAGTCATAAAGAGCCCAGCGGACATATGTGACAACTACCAACAACTAATTCTATAGTCATGAGAAGACAGAAGAATATGATACAGACAAAGCTTCAGACAAACACCACCCCAGAGAAAGAATCTGAAGGAATCGACATGCATAGTCTTCCAGAAAAAGAATTCAGAATAAAAGTCATAGCCATGCTGACAGATCTACAGAAAAATGTGCAAGAGCTGAGGGAGGAAGTGAGGGAAGTGAGGAAAAACAATGCAGAAATGAGACAAGCCATTGACGGGCTCAACAGCAGATTGAATCAGGTTCAAGACACGATCAAGGAATTGCAAGACAGGGACCAGGAATACAAAGAAGCTGAGGCAGAGAGAGATAAAAAGGATCTCTAAGAATGAAGGAATATTAAGAGAACTATGTGACCAATCCAAATGGAACAATATTCGCATAATAGGAGTACCAGAGGAAGAAGAGAGAGAAAAA
>JAQQAC010025234.1:413297-428285 GCA_029783875.1 Phataginus tricuspis
AAAAAAAAAAAACTGAAGGAACAAAACAGCAGCAGATTCACAAAACCCAGGAATGGACTAACAGTTGCCAAAGGGAAAGGAATGTGGAGGATGGTTGGGAAGTGGGGGAGAAGGGGAATAAGGGGCATTACCATTAGCATACATAACGTAGCTGGTGGGGGCCATGGGGAAAGCAGTATAGCACAGAGAAGACAAGTAGTGACTCTATAGCATCTTACTGCGCTGAAGGACAGTGAGTGTAATGGGGTATGTGGTGGGGACTTGATAATGGGAGGAATCTAGTAACGACAATGTTGCCTATGTGATTGTATAATAATGATACCAAAAAACAAAAGAGAGATGGAGACTATAAAAAATAAATAAAATGATAAAGGGAGAATTCAGCAGAAAATACTTCATGATAAACACATTTGATAAATTATTTTGGATCTGAAAAAAATTATGTTAGTTGTACTAGATCATATTATTTATTTTTAAAAGAAACATCATCCATGATTAACCAGAAGAAAGACACAGAAAATTAAGTTTAAACCCATGGTTCTTCCATTTAACATCTTGTTCACCTTGAACATGAAATTAAACTTTTGGTTTCTTAAGGAATATGATTTTTTTCTCTTGTAAACAAAGCAGTGTATCTAGAATAAAATCTGTTGCTTTCGTTGCTGTATAAATTGACCTGAAATTTCCACTTACATGGAAAGAACACAATTACGGAAGAAAATGCTTAAAGTTTACTGCAAATCTCACCCATATCCATTCCATGTGGTTCCCTTAGTTCTCAAATGAATGGATAGTCTTATAATCTAGTTAAAGAGAATTTTCCTGGCGCCAGAGTGCTGGTGATGACGGGCACCGGCATTCGCAGACAGGATGAGGTGCGGGGGGCCGTGAGCTTGCCCTCTTGGGATGGCTTTAAGTCTGCTTGATAGTAAGTATAAGGAAACTTACTTTTGTCCTAGCAGATTGGCTATAAACCCAATAGTTAATAGCTTGACAGGAACAAAATTAGCAAAGTAATATCTACATTTCTGAAGCATGGGGAAAATTATATACCTGCTTGATTAGATAATTACAAATATTCTGATGATTTTCATGTTGTACAAATAGTTAAAAATTGATAACTTAAGATGTATATTCTTACCCACAAAGAAGTCATGGCTTTGCTGGCTTAATTTAGAAACTCTCAATGTATTTAGAAACTGTCAGTGTTACCATTCTTTTCATACTCAGGCTTTTCCCAGTATTTTCCTCAGAGCCTCTCCTACCTCCCTGTTCCTTAGGCTGTATATGAGGGGGTTCATCATGGGGGTGAGGATGGTATAGAACACAGAGAGCCCCTCATCTTGCTGTGCAGTATGCAAGGAGCTGGGAATCATGTAGATGAACATGGTTGGACCAAAGTAGAGAAACACCACCATTAGATGGGAAGAGCAGGTGGCAAGAGCTTTATTTCTTGCCTTGGAAGAATTTAAGTGTAGAACACTGAGGAAAATAAAAATGTAGGAAGCCAGAATGAGGCTAAAAGGGGTGAGGAGAAAGATGATACCAATCACAAACACAACTTTATTATAAGTAGAAGTGTCTTCACACGACAGCTTGAGAACTGCCTGTAGCTCACAGAAGAAATGGTGTACTTTTCTTGAGCCACATCTGGGAAAATGCATAGTATATGTGGTTTGCACTAGGGAATTAAATGCACCCCCTAACCAAGACACGATGGCCATTCGCAGGCAAACTTCAGAATTCATGATGACCACATATCTCAAGGGGTTACAAATAGCAACGTACCGGTCATAGGCCATAAGGGTAAGCAAAATACATTCACTGCCTCCAAGGGCAGAATGTAAATACATCTGAATTCCACAGCCAATGTAGGAAATATCTGATGACCCTGAGAAAAAGTTGGTTAGCATCTTAGGGACCGTCGTGGAGATGAGAAAGACGTCCATGAGGGACAGCTGGCTGAGCAGAAAGTACATGGGGCTGTGAAGCTGGGGCTCCAGGGAGAGGAGGAGGATCAAGACGGTGTTTCCCGTGATGGCAACAACATAGACGAGGAGGATGGTGCAGATCAGGGACTCTACATGCCTTGTTCCCGGGAAGAGTCCAAGGAGGACAAAATCCACAATGGATGTCGCATTTTCTCTCCCCATATTTTCCACATGACTAAAGGAATAAAAAGGAAAGCACATCAGTACTTTTAATGGGTAGGGAGGAATATTTATCATAGTAACCATTTTCATATATTGACTTCATGATAAAATTTACATTTACCATTATGCCCCAAATCTGGCCCACCTTTGGAGACAAACTGCAACTAGCATTTGAATTTCTTAATGATCATGTACATTAATTAATAATCCTATTAACAGGTCACTTTAAAAGACATCATTTGGGAAAGTACTTCAAATGAGATTTCTAGAATTTTGGCAGGTAAATATTTCAGGTTTCTTGAGATAAATTTCAATTCAATGTGATCAACCAAATAGCACGACACAGTTTTGCATAGAGTATGTCCACTCGGCCTTCTCATCACGCCAATTTAACAATACCGATCCCTTTGTGCACGAAAACATCTAGAAAGCATAATGATGATTCAATTTCTCTTCCACAGTTTCTGAGCCACTAACCAGGAGAATCTAGTGTCATGAGAACAGGTGCACTAGCTGTTGGAAGAGGCTAATCCTTGTACCTTGTGACGGGGTCTAGAAAGGCAGCCGCAGAGTACATGCCAGCTCGTAGAGTGCGACGGGGAGGTCCTATGAGTGCGGCAAACTGTCTGTTCCCACATCTTATGAGACTTCCCCCTTTTTATATACAGCAGTGAGGATTAAGACCATTGGAGGATATCCACGAAAGGAGCTAGTCCAGCCTGGGCAATACATACTTACTGTTAATATCTTTTAAAAACCCAATCCTCCTACTATTTTTTTCATCCTGGAAACATCTTTGTATCATCAAGACCTGTTGTGATCAAAGCTTCACACCAGCTGTAATATATCAGACTTCAATCTGATAGCTCTCATACCTGCCTTATTTCTCTGCCTTTTCACGTAGGAAATATTGTGTGAAGTGCTCAAAGCAATCTGCTAGTTGATGTGGGAGTTGAAAGCTTAGTAAGATAGAGAATTCTAGTTTGCTACAAAAGTACCATATCAGAAAATGTTTAAATCACTAATCATTCTGACACAAAGCAGTAATAGAGCAGGAATAGACCTGTCTCTTTCTATATATCCATGTCTTACCTATAAACTTACACCTGTATCTACACAATGCCTTTTGTGCCTTTGGACTAACAGGAGCAGAGACATAAGGTACATAGGAGAAGGTCCTCAGCCTCTTCTGTGTGGCTGGTAATGGACAGGTTTTCAAATTTCAGAATCCTTTTTTTTTTTACATAATGCCAGACCCTTCCGTTTTAGAGATCTAGTGGTGGCATAAAAGAGATACAAGTGTTCAAGACCAGAAGAGTGGAATTTTAAGGACATTATATTTTTGTCCGGTATGGTAGTGGAGATCCTAGAGTGGGGTTAGGTTGTGAAAAAATATGAACTATGATACTGCTGAGTGATAGAGTTAAAGGCCTCATGCCTTTTTCTATTTTATTACACCAGAAAAACCTCCCCACATATAGCTTTTCTATACTGCTTCATAGAATTCATTGATCTATGAGAAAAAACCTTAAATGGAACATTTGTCCAAAAATAGAATCATTGGCATGTTTTCAGCACTACTGTCGTTACCTCTTACGAGGTGGTCATGCTCTGATGCCCTGTGCTCTGTCCTCTGAAAGGAACTGTGATTCACGGACGAGGGAAGCGGCTCTCATATTGTCTGCCGCACTGCGCCTTGATCCCATGACCCGAGAGTGGTCAAAAGGGAGTAAGCTTGACTATTTAAGAGGAGGTACAAAAGAAGGAGCCCAGTTATGTGAAGTCAGGGTCCTGGATGCCTCCAGAGGCGTCTCCCCAGGGAATTCTATACCTCACCTTCAATTATCTTCACTTTATTTTATCAGATTGAGCTTTCTCAGGAGTAAGTACTAGAGGATAATTATCTACTCTTTTTAGAGGCTGTTTTGGGATTAGTACTCCCTTTCTCCCCCTCAGCATCAGCAGATTATAGTAATTATGCTTCCATGTATCTTAAACCTTATGCCCAGTGTTCTCATCCGGACATCAGGATCAGACCTCTGGAAAAGCCTCTTTGGTGAGACTGGTGTCTGAGAGACTCATTTCAGAAGAAAGTTGATATACAAGGAGTCTATCCTCTCCATAGCAAGGGAGGGGAAATAATTCATATGCATAAAAGTGAATTATATGGGTGTTAGTATAGTATAGTATAGCTCTTACATCAATGGACAGCATTCAGAGAGAAAATAAGGAAAAATGACTTTGAAAGACACATTAGACATAAGACGGACTTAACACATAATATACAGAACACTCAACCCCAAAGCAGCAAAGCACACAGTCTTCTTAAATGTACATGGAACAGTCTCTAGAATAGATCATATATCAGGGAACAAAAAAGTCTCAATAAATTTAAGAAGATTGAAATTGTATCAAGCATCTTTTTATATGACAATGGTATGAAACTAGATACATAATTACATGATGAAAACCATAAAAAGCACAAACACATGGAGACTAAACAACATGCATTAAAAAAACAATGGATTAATGAACAAACTAAACAGGAATCAACAATACATGGAACCAAATGAAAATAGAAACACAATAATTCAAAATGTGTGGGATGCAGCAAAAGCATGTCTCAGAGGAAAGAACCTCTTTTATGGCTCACAGCAATGCAGTCCTACCTCAAGAGACATGAAAACACAAAATAAACAAACAATATAACCTCACAACTAAAGGAACTAGATAAAGAACAAAGCCCAAAGTTAGTAGGAGGAACATAATACAGATCAGAGGAGAAATAAATAAAATAGAGAATAAGAAAATGGAAAAATCAGAAAAACTGAGATGTTGCTTTGAGAAGATAAACAAAATAGACAAACCCCTATCCAGATTTATCAAGAGACAGGATATAAATAAACAAAATCATAAACAAAAAGGGAGAAGTTACAAACACCACCACAGAAATTCAAAGATATATAAAAGAATTCTACAAAAAAAAACCTATATGCCAATAAATTGGACAACATAAAAAGAAATGGACAGATTTCCAAAAACATACAATCTTCCAAGACTGAGGAAGAAACAGGAAATCTGAACAAACTGATTGCTGGTAATGAAACTGAATTGGTAATTTTAAAAAACTCCCCCAAAATAGAAGTTCAGGACCAAGTGTCTTCCAGGTGAATTCTAGAAACCCTTAAAAGAAGAGTGAATACCTATCATTCTTAAAGTATTCTAAAAAAATAAAAAAGGACAGAATATTTCCAAACTCATTCTATGAGGCCAGCATTATTCTAATACCAAAAGCAAAGGAACTCCCAAAAATAGAAAATCACAGACTAATATACCTGAAAAACATAGATGCAAAAAATCCATAATAAAATATGAGCAAAATGAATTCAAAAGTACACCAAAAGGATCATACATCACAACCAAATAGGATTTATTCCAGGAATGCAAGGAAGGTACAATATGCATAAATCAATGTGATATATTGAGGCTCCAAGGGGGAAGATGTTCCCAGTCTGGGGTGAGTCACCTATGGAACCAGTGAAACTGAAATAAGTCAAGGAAAAAGGTCCCTTGGAAGAAAGGCTTTTATTCCTTCTCACAGTTGCTGGCCAGGCCAGGTCTGTCCCAATCCTCCCACTGCGGCCCCATTCTCCCCTCTGGAGGTGGCTGCACTCAGCTTCCCCCACTCGCCCCTTCCGGCAGGAATTCCACAGGCGGGTCCTTGGCCACTTGGCAGATGCCAGACCACTACCTACCAGGAACAGAGGGGAGAAGAGAATGGCTGTTTTCTCTCCATCCCTTGCCCCAGGAGGCTCTGCAGTGATAAACACCTATTGATATGTAAATGAAATAAGGCTAGGCAGGAGATTCTGGGAATTTTGCCATTCACCCCACATATACCACATGAGAAAAAGGAAGAATAAAAACCATATGATTATCTCAATAGATGCTGAAAAGTCTTTTGAGAAAACCCAACATCCATTCATAATAAAAATTCTCAACAAAATGGTTACAGTGGGAATATAACTCAGCAAAATAAAGGCCATATATGATAAACCCATGGCTAACATCACACTCAAAGGGAAAAAAAAAAGTCACACTCACTGAAAATTTTCCACTAAGATAAGGACAACACAAAGATGCTCACTCTCACTACTTTTATTCAAGATACAGTCCTGGAGGTCCCAGCCACAGCAATCAGACAAAAAGAGATGAAACACATCCAAAGTAGTAGGAAGTAAAACTGTTACTATTTTCAGGTGACATGATACTACGTGTAGAAAACCCTAAAGACTCCACCAAAAAATCTATTAGAACCAATACTGGATTCACCAAGGTTGCAGTATATAATAAAAATATACAACCTGTTGCATTCCTATATACTAAAAATGAACAAGCAGAAAGAGAATTGAACAATTCTGTTTACACTTGCATCAAAAAGAATAAAACACCTAGAAATAAATGTAAGGAGGTGAAAGACCAGTACTTGAAAACCGTAATACACTGATGAAACTGAAGAAATTAATAGAAATCTATCCCATGCTCATGGACAGAAAGAATTCATATTATCAAAATGGTCATCCTGCCCAAAGCAAAACACAGATTCAGTGCAATCTCTACCAAAATACCAATACCATTTTTCAATGAACTACAGCAAATAATCCTAAAATTTATATAGAACCACAAAGGCTTCAAACAGCCCTTGAGACATCAGAACAAAGCTAGGGGGATCACACTCCCTGACTTGAAGTTCTATTACAAAGCTTCAATGACTAAAACAGCATGGTACTGGCACAAAAACAGATACATAGATTAATGGAACAGAATAGGGAGCTCAGAAATAAACCTGTACATGCATGTCAATTAATATATGACAAAGGATATATGAGCATACAATGGGGAAAAAACAGTCTATCAAATAAATGCTGTTGGGAAAACTGGACAGCTACATGTAAGAGAATTAAATTAGATCACTGCCTTACATTATACATAAAAGAAACTCTAAATTAATTAAGACCTAAATGTAAGACATGACCAGAATAGTTTTAGGTGCAAATAAAGGCAAGATCCCAAACTCATGCTACAATGCCAGCATCACTCTAATACCAAAACCAGCAAAGACACCATAAAAAAATAAAATTACAGACCAATATCAATGATGAAGAAAGATGCAAAAGTGCTCAAAAAAATTATAGCACTCTGAATTAAAAAACACATCAAAAAGATCATCCATCATAATCAAGTAGGATTTATTCCAGGGATTCAAGGATAGTACAACATTCATAAATCCATCAACATAATCCACCACATCAACAAAAAGGACAAAAACTACATGATCAAATCCATAGATGCTGAAAAAGCATATGACAAAATTCAACATCCATTCATGATTAAAACTCTCAACAAAACGGGTATAGAGGGCAAGTACTGCAACGTAATACTGGCCATATATGATAAACCCACAGCCAATATTATACTTAACAGAGAGAAGCTGAAAGATTTTCAAGATTGGGAGCAAGACAGGGATGCCCACTCTCCCCGCTTTTATTCGACATAGTTCTGGAGGTCCTAGCCACGGCAATCAGACAACCAAAGAAATGAAGGGCATCCAGGTAGGCAAGAAAGAAGTTAAATGGTCCCTGTTTGCAGATGACATGATATTGTATATAAAAAACCCTAAAGAATCCACTCCAAAACTACAAGATCTAATATCTGAATTCAGCAAAGTTGCAGGATACAAAATTAATACACAGAAATCTGTTGCATTCCTATACACTAACAATGAACTAGCAGAAAGAGAAATCAGGAAAACAATTCCATTCACAATTGCATCAAAAAGAATAAAATAACTAGGAATAAACCTAACCAAGGAAGTGAAAGACCTATACTCTGAAAACTACAAGACACTCATGAGAGAAATTAAAGAAGACACCAATAAATGGAAACACATCCTGTGCTCATGGATAGGAAGAATTAATATTGTCAAAATGGCCATCCTGCCTAAAGCAATCTACAGATTCAATGCAATCCCTATCAAAATACCAACAGCATTCTTCAATGAACCAGAGTAAATCGTTCTAAAATTCATATGGAACCACAAAAGACCCCGAATAGCCAAAGCAATCCTAAGAAGGAAGAATAAAGCTGGGGGGATTATGCTCCCTGGCTTCAAGGTCTACTACAAAGCTACGGTAATCAAGACAATTTGGGGCTGGCACAAGAACAGACCCATAGACCAATGGAACAGACTAGAGAGCCAAGATATAAACCCAAGCATAAATGGTCAATTAATATACCACAAAGGAGCCATGGATATACAATGGGGAAATGACAGCCTCTTCAACAACTGATGTTGGCAAAACTGGACAGCTACATGCAAGAGAATGAAACAGGATTATTGTTTAACCCCATACACAAAAGTAAACTCAAAGTGGATCAAAGACCTGAATGTAAGTCATGAAACAATAAAACTCTTAGAAAAAAACACAGGCAAAAATCTCTTGAATATAAACATGAGCAACTTTTTCCTGAACACATCTCCTCAGGCAAGGGAAACAAATCAAAAATGAACAAATGGGACTATATCAAGCTAAAAAGCTTCGGTACAGCCAAGGACACCATCAGCAGAACAAAAAGGCATCCTATGGTATGGAAGAATATATTTGAAATGACATATCTGACAAGGGGTTAACATCCAAAATATATAAAGAACTCACATGCCTCAACACCCAAAAAGCAAATAACCCTATTAAAAAATGGGCAGAGGATATGAACAGACACTTCTGCAAAGAAGATAATCAGATGGCCAACAGGCACCTGAAAAGATGCTCCACATCGCTAATTATCAGGGAAATGCATTAAAACCACAATGAGATATCACCTCACACCAGTTAGGATGGCCAACAGAGAAAAGACTAGGAACAACAAATGCTGGTGAGGATGTGGAGAAAGGGGAACCCTCCTACACTGCTGGTGGGAATGTAAAGTAGTTCGGCCATGTGGAAAACAGTATGGAGGTTCCTCAAAAAACTAAAAACAGAAATACCATTAACCTAGGAATTCCACTCCTTGGAATTTACCCTAAGAATGCCCTTTCCCATTTTCAAAAAGACACATTCACCCCTATGTTTATCACAGCACTATTTACAATAGCCAAGAAATGGAAGCAACCTAAGTGTCCATCAGTAGATGAATGGATAAAGAAGAAGTGATACATATACACAATGGAATATTATTCAGCCAGAAGAAGAAAACAAATCCTACCTTTTGCAACAACATTGATGGAACTGAAGGGTATTATGCTCAGAGAAATAAGGCAGGTGGAGAAAGACAAGTACCAAATGATTTCACTCATCTGTGGAGTATAACAACAAAGCAAAAACTGAAGAAACAAGACAGTCTCAGACTCACAGAACCCAAGAATGGACTAACAGTTGCCAAAGGGAGAGGGACTGGGGTGGGTGGGTGGGAAGGGAGGGAGAAGGGGAATAAGGGGCATTACGATTAGCATACATAATGTAGTGGGGGGCCAGGAAAGGCAGTATAGCACAGAGAAGAAAAGTAGTGACTCTATAGCATCTTACTACCCCATGGATAGTGACTGTAACAGGGTATGGGGTGGTGACTAGATAATGGGGGGAATCTAGTAACCACAATGTTGCTAATGTAATTGTATATTAATGATACTGAAATAAAAATAAATAAATAAACAAAATAAAAAATTAATAAAAAGATGCTATAAATCGGCAAAAACATAAAAGAAAGCATAGGCAAGAATCTAATGAACATCAACATGAGAAATTTCTTTCTGGATACTTCTCTGTAGAGAAGGAGAATAAAAGCAAAATTAAACAAGTGAGACTACATCAAATATAAAAGCTTCTTTCAGAGCAAAGGAAACCATCAATAAAAAAGTCAACCTGCTATATGGGAAAACATATTTTCAAATGATATATCTGCTAAGGGACTAATATTTAAAATATATAAAGAACCCATATAACTCAACACCAAAGTAACAAATACAATTACAAAATGAGCCAACAGACATTTTTCCCAAAGAAGACATACACATGCCAACAGATACATGAAAAGATGTTCAACATCATTAATTATAAGGGAAATGCAAATCTAAACTACAGTGAGGTATCATCTCACACCAGTCAGAATTGTTATTCTCCAAAAGACAAGAAATAATAGGTGTTGGCAAGGGTGTGGAGAAAAGGAAACCCTCCTATACTGTTGGTGAGGATTTACATTGGTCCAGCTACTGGAGAAAACAATATGGAAATTAATTTAAAAATTAAAATACCATATGACCCAGGAATTCCACTTCTGGAAATTTAGGAAAAGAAAACAAAAACACTAGTTTGAAAACATGCACATATATGTTCATTGCAGCATTATTCACAATAGGAAAGATATGGAAACAACCTAAACATGCATCAGTAGATGAATGGATAAAAAAGATGTGGTACAAAAACACAATGGAATATTACTCAGCCATAAAAAGAAGGAAATCTTGCCATTTGCAGCAATATGAATGGACTTAGAGGGTATCATACTAGGTATATAAGCCAGGCAGAGAAAGAGAAATACCAAATGATTTCACTTATATGTGGAATCTAAAAAACTTCATAAAATAATTAAGACCCATAAATAAGAACAGTGGGCTATTGGTTACCATAGGGAAGGGAGAGTGTGGGTGGGTGAAATAGGTGAAGGGCATAAAGAGGTATAAACCACGAATTTTTAAATAAATTATTTGCAGAAATCAAATACAAGATATAGAATGTAACCAATAATATTGTAAGATTTTGGTATTATAAGAGAGGAGACTGCACTTACTGTGTCAACCACGTAGTAATGTACATAATTAGTCACTATGCTGCACATCTGAAACAAATATAATATTGTATATTAACTTTATCCAATAAAATAAAAAACTGGGACCATATCAGATTTCTGTTGAGTGGTTCTACTCGATGTCAGGTCACAGTGAGAAGACAACTACCTTCAAGCCAAGGAGAGAGGACACAGGAGAAGCCAAGCCTCCAGGACACACTGGTCGCAGAGGTCAGGCATTCAACACAGAGCAAATAAACTGTGGCTGTTTGATCCGCATGGTCTGCAGTGTTTTGTCATGGCAGCTCCAGGAAAGGAGCACAGAACCAACCAGAGACTCAGAGAGCTCAGAGAGCACCATTGCAGGAGCAATGACAGAAATAAAACCACACCTATGTATATCATAGTCAAACTACTAAAAATTTAGGATAAAAAAAATCTCAAAAGCACTCAAAGTGGGGGAAATTACCTATACAGGGGACAAGATAAGATTTCTCTTCAAAAACTATGCAGCAAGAAGACAGCAGAGTGAAGTATTTAAAGTGTTGAGATTAAAATAAGCCCACTAACCTAGAATCCTGTACCCTGAGCAACAATCTTTCCATTAATAAAGTAGAAATAAAGACTTTCACAGATAAACCAGAAATGAGGCTGCTAATAGACCTCCTTGCAAGAAATATTCTCCAGAGAGAGGAAATTTGTATATGACAGAAACTGGGGTCTACATAAAGAAATGAAAAGCATTAGGGAAGGAATACATGAATACAAAATATTTTATGTTCTTATTGTTAGTTGATCTATCACATAACTATTCAAAATAATATATTTGATTATTATACCTTTTGGATAAATGAAATGAATGACAGCTATAATTCAGGGGATGGGATGGAGGAATTAGGAGTACATTGTTTTTGTGAGGTACTTACACAATCTGTGCAGCAGTATACTGTTTTTAGGAAGTGGATCTAGATTAGTTGTAAATGTGTATTGCAAAGTCTATGGCAGCCATTAAAAATCTTTAAAAATGATATAATTTATATTCTAAGAAGAGAGAAAATGGAACCATATTATAAGCTAAACTAAAGTCATAAAAGGAAGAAAAAGAGTGAAAGACAAAAGGAACATAGAAGAAGGACAAAAAATATGATACATATTTGATATAGTTGGATTCAACTATATCAACAATCACTTCAAGCATCGATGGTCTGAATAGATCAACTGAAAGACAGAGGTTGACAGATTGGATCAAAAATCAAGATCAAACTCTGTTGGTTGCAATAAACCAGCTTTAAATATACATACACATATATATTAAAAGTAACAGTATAGAGCATGATTTATCATGCTTAAATAGCTATACTAATTTCAAACAGAACAGACTTGAGAGCAAAGAAAATTATCAAGGATAAAGAAGGGCATTACATAATAATAAAGTGGAAAATTCTCCAAGGAGATTTAGCAATGCTTAGTGTGTATACACCTAATACCAGAGTTTCAAAATATGTAAGACAAAAACTTATAAAACTGCAAGGAGAAATAGATGAATCCATTATTATAATTGGAGTTTTCAATATTCCCTCTATCAGAAATGCATATATCCAACAGTCATAAAATCAGTAAGGTCACAGTTGAATTTAAAAAATCCTGATCAGCTGGATGTAATGGACACCTATAGGCTACTTAATCCAACATCAATACACAAACATTTCAAGCATTTGCATAGAACATTCACCAAGATAGACCATATTCTAAATACACCATAACAAATTTGAAAGAATGGAAACAATGTATCACTTCTGACCACAATGGAATTAAATGATAAAACAAAAAAGACAGCTGTAAATTCCCCCCAAATATTTGGAGATTAAACAGCACACTTCTAAATAGCAAATGGGTCAGTGATGAAGGGTCAAAATAAATTTTTTTAATTATATTTGGAACTATATGAAAATGAAAATGAAATTATTACTATCAGAAATAAAAAAGGATGTATCAATATAGTTCCCACAGACATTAAAAGAATAATAAAGAGATACTATGAACAACATACTTGATAACCTAGATGATGGGCACATTAACCCATCATCAACCACACATTTGATAATCTAGTTGGGTGTATTCTATGTCCACACTTTTGGTAACCTAGAAGAAATGGACCAATTCCTTGAAAAACACAAGCTGACAAAACTCCCACAAAAAGAAATATATAATGTGAATAGAGCTGTATCATTTAAAGAAATTGAATCAATTATCAAGAACCTTCCAAAATAGAACCTAGATGGGTTCACAAGTGGATGCTACCAAAAACTTTAGTAAGAAATTTGCCAATTATCTACAATCTCTCCCAGAAAACAGAAACAGGGAATACGTTCTAAGTCATTCTATGAGTCCAAAATTACCCTAGTACCAAAACCAGAAAGGTCATTACAAGAAAACTACAAATAGCTCTCGTGGTGCAAAAATCATCAACAAAAAAATATTAGCAAATCAAATCTGATAAAGTATAAAAGTAATTATGCACCTTAACCAGGTAGGATTTATTCCAGACAATCAAGGTTATTTCAACATTCAAAAACCAATTAATGCAATCCATCATATCAATAGGCAAAAGAAGAAACCATACGATATCAATAGATGCAATAAAACATTTGGCAAAATCCAACATACATTCATAGTACAAAATCTCATCAGTCTAGAAATGCAAGGGAACCTTCTCAAATTGATAAAAAGACATAAGTAAAAATCATACAGGTAACATCATATTTAGTTGTGAGAAACTAGAGTATTTTCTGCAAAGATAAAGATCAAGGCAAGGATGCCTTTTCTCATCACTCCTTTATAATATTGCTCTGGATGTTCAAGCTAATGCAATGAGACAAGAATAGGAAACAAATAATGATAAAGGGCTCAGTCCAACAAGAAGATATAACCGTTATAAATATATATGCACCCAACACAGGAGCATCAGCATATGTGAAACAAATACTAACAGAAGTGAAGGAGGAATTAGACAGCAATGCAATTATTTTAGGAGACTTTAACACGCCACTCACTCCAAAGGATAAAACAACCAGGCAGAGGATAAGTAAAGACACAGAGGCACTGAACAACACACTACAACAGATGGAACTAACAGATATCTACAGAACTCTGCACCCAAAAGCAGCAGGATACACATTCTTCTCAAGTGCACATGGAACATTTTCCAGAATAGACCACATTCTAGGCCACAAAAAGAACCTCAGTAAATTCAAAAATATTAAAATCCTACCAACCAACTTCTCAGATCACAAAGGTATAAAACTAGAGATGAATTTTAGGAAGAAATCAAAAAGGCTCACAAATACATGGAGACTTAACAACATTCTCCTAATGAATCAATGGGTTAATGACCAAATCAAAACCGAAATCAAAGAATACATGGAGACTAATGACAACAACAACACAAAGCCACAACTTCTGTGGGACACAGCAAAGGCAGTTCTAAGAGGAAAGTATATTGCAATCCAGGCTTATTTAAAGAAGGAAGAACATTCCCAAATGAACAGTCTAAGGACACAATTATTGAAATTGGAAAAAGAACAACAAATGAGGCCCAAAGTCACCAGAAGGAGAGACATAATAAAGATCAGAGAAGAAATAAATAAAATTGAGAAGAATAAAACAATTAAAAAAAATCAATGAAACCAAAAGCTGGTTCTTTGAAAAAATAAACAAAATAGATAAACCCCTAGCCAGACTCATTAAGAGAAAAAGAGAATCCACACACATAAACAGAATCATAAATGAGAAAGGAAAAATAACGACGGACCCCACAGAAATACAAAGAATTATAAGAGAATATTACGAGCATCTATATCCCAACAAGCTCCAAAACCTAGAAGAAATGGACAACTTCTTAGAAAAATACAGCCTTCCAAGACTCACCAAGCAGGAAACAGAAAAACTAAACAGACCAATCACCAGCAACGAAATTGAATCGGTAATCAAAAAA
>JAQQAC010025234.1:433285-479255 GCA_029783875.1 Phataginus tricuspis
AATAGCCAAGAAATGGAAGCAACCTAAGTGTCCATCAGTAGATGAATGGATAAAGAAGAAGTGGTACATATACACAATGGAATATTATTCAGCCATAAGAAAAAAACAAATCCTACCATTTGCAACAACATGGATGGAACTAGAGGGTATTATGCTCAGTGAAATAAGCCAAGCCGAAAAAGACAAGTATCAAATAATCTCACTCATATGTGGAATATAAGAACAAGGAAAAAAAAAAACTGAAGGAACAAAACAGCAGCAGACTCACAGAACCCAAGAACGGACTAATAGTTACCAAAGGGAAAGGGACTGGGGAAGAAGGGCGACAGGGGAGGGATAAGAGGGTAAAAGGGGCTTTAGGATTAACAGACATATGGTGGGGGGGCACGGGGAGGGCTGTACAACCCAGAGAAGACAAGTAGTGATTCTCATCTCAGTACACTGATGGACAGTGACTGTAATAGGGTTGGTGGGGGGGACCTGATGAAGGGGGAAGTTTAATCAACATAATATTGCTCATGTAACTGTAGGTTAAAGATATCAAAATAAACTGTTAAAAAAATAAAAATAAAATAAAATAAAGAAAGAAAGAATAGGAAACAAAAGGTCTACTGTAAAAATATCTGTGTGCATAGGAAGCATGAATTTCAATGTAGAAAATCTGAAATAATCACCCAAAATTCTCTCTGGAACTAATAAGTAATTACAGCATGTCTGCAGCATATAAGCTTATTACACAGAAGTCAAATGCTGTCTTATATAAGTGGTGAACAAATGCAATTTGAAATTAAATACACAATAGCATTTACTTTAGCACCTTGTAACAAATTAAGTACTTAAGCTATAAATCTAATAAAATGTGTACAAGATCTATATGAGGGAAACTACGAACATCTGATGAAAGAAAGAAAATGACTAAAGAAAAGGAGAGATAATCAATGTTTATTATAGGATGATTCAGTAATGTCAAGATGTCAATTTTTACCAGTTTGGTCCATAGATTGAAGGAATTCCAATTAAAATCCGTAGTTATCTTGTGGACATCGACAAACTGACTAAATTTTATATGGCAAAGCAAAACACTCAGAATAGTTAACACAATATTGAAGAAGGACAAAGTCAGAGACCTGCCACTACCAAACTTCATGTCTTGCTACAAAAATATAGTAATTCAAGACAGTGTTGTTAGTGAATTATTAGACAAACAGATCATTGAAGCAGAAAAGAGAGCCCTGAAAGAGACCCACACTAATATTGTCAACTTTGACAAATTATTAAAGACCATTCAATGGAGAAAGTGTAGTCCTTATAAAAAAAAAGTGCTAGAACAACTGGGATTCCACCTGCAGAATGTGGACCTTACACTGATCATAAAAAGTAGTTTAAAATTTAAAGACTTTACATTCTTCATAAAATTTAACTCAAAAAAGATCATAGACATGAATGTAAAATGCAAAACTTTAAAAGTCGTAGAAAACAGCAGGAGGAAATATGGATGACTTTGTGTCTGATGATGACTTTTTAGATACAACACTAAAAGAAATAATGACTATATTAGACTTTATTAAAATTATAACTTCTGCTCTACAAAAGACTGCCAATACCCTGAGAAGAGAAGCCACAGACAGGAAGAAAATATTTGCCAAAGAAACTCTGATAATGAACTGGTATCCAACATATGCAAAAATTCAAATCTCAAAACAAACAAAACTTCCCTCCAACAACCCGATTAAACATATGCAAAAGCGATAAACAGACGTTCCATAAAGAATATATACAGATGGCAAATGAGTACAGGAAAAGATGCGCAGTATCATATGGCATTAGAAAACTAATTGAAACAATGAGGTGGTCACCACCACACACCTCTCCCATTGATGAAATCCAAAGCACTGGCAACACCACTCTCGGGTGAGGCTGTGACCCCAGAGAGTAACAGCTGCCCTCGTTCATTGCTGGTGGAAATACAAAACAGCGCCTCTACTTTGAGAGGTGGTATGGCGATTTCTTACCAAAGTAAATGTAGTCTTATACGATCCAGCCACTGTGCTTCTTGGGACTCATCCAAGAGTTAGAAACTGTTGTCCACACGAGAACCTGCAGGGGAGTGTTTATAGCAGTTCTTTTCATAGTTGCCAAAACTTGCAAGCAACCAAGATAGTGGTCAGTAGGTAATGGATAAATAAACTGTGGTACATTAAGACGATGGATATTATGCAGCAATAACCAGAATGAGCTATAAGCCACGAAAAAAACAAGAACTACTCTCTTGGTTTGCACCCATCTGGAGGTTACACTGATAAACATACTAAGTCGGAATTGTTGGTAATACGGGAATGATTATGGTGCCTACCTCAGGAGAATGGGGAGGAATATTGAAACAAGCTGGCACGCCAAGCACACTTGCCCCTTTTGCAGCAGAACCAAGATGAGGAGACGACCTGTGATGTTCTGGCCCTGTGGCTCCGGCGTGACAGCAGTGGGGGTGCCTGGTCACAGCACCGTCCTGCCGCCCCCAGAAGGTCACTGTCAGAAGACTGGAAGAAGAGAAAGACCAGAAGTGCTGCCCTTTGAAGCATTGCTAAACAGTAATAAATGGGTTAATTTGTGTAACAAAAAACTTGTGAGAACCTTAGGTTTAAATAACTTACATGAAAGAAGCCAATATGAAAAGTCTACAAACTGTATGACTCCAAATAGATGATATTAAGGAGGAGGCAAAACTATGGCAACAGGAGAAGGATCTCTGGTTGCCAGGGTTTAGGGAGAAGGAAGGGCTGCCTCAGTGGAAAATAGCTTATTTTTAGTTCAATGAAACTATTCTGCATGATACTGTGAGTGTGGATACATTTGTCAAAATCAGTGCAATGTACACTACTAACAATGAACTCTAAGGGAAACTATGGGTGAATATGATATGTCCTGGTAGGGTCGTCAATGTAATAAAGGTACCACTCTGGTGCTGGGGCCAAATATTACAGCTGCAGGATTAACACAAAGGACAAGACAAAACACACACACACACAAAGAGATCTCTTGCTAAAAGCTGCCTGCCCAGCAGTCTTCGTGTTTATTTTTATATCTCAGCCTTCAAGGCTAAATCATTCTTTCCCAGGGAGAGAAAAAGAACACAGAGCAATCTTTATGTTGATACGGTTCCTTGAACTCTGGTTCAACTCCGTCCTCTGAAGTTTGGTGTGTGCAGCCAACCTCCTTAGACGTGCTTCGCTTGCGATGACAAGTCTGCAGCCCGAGCTGTCTGCAGACTCAGGCATGTAGGACTTTGTGTTCCCAGAAGACAATAAAACCGCTCATCTATAGGATGGCTCCATCATTTCCCCCTTTTTAATTTTTTTTTAAGTAATACATAGATATAATAGAGAATATAGCAAGGAGACAGTTTCTAACAGAAGGCTTTTAACAGAGTTTACTTTTCCATATTCTGCAGTATAGAATAAAAGTCTGTTTCTTGAATTTATGTGAAATAGAATAAAGATAGAAAATTAATCTGGTGCAATTAGAAGGTAATTGCAGGTGAGCAGGTCTATGCCTACAGACAGCTTTGATCTGAGCTGGGCAAGGGCAACAAAACATCCACAGGCACAGAAGATTTCTCTCAAAACTGGGGGGTGAGGGTCTAAGCCTCACCTCTGTTGGCCCCCAATTTCTCACCTGATGGCCCCCCTGTGACTGTGCCTGTCTTAGGTTGCTCCTCCCTTGAGGAATCTTACCCATCTTTGGCTAACCAGCCATCTTCCAGGGACATACAGGGAGATGTGCAGTTGGTAAGTGAGAGAGAAGTAATATTCTTTGAAAAGGTTAGTGTTCCATTTCTTTGTAGATTTATGCCCCATGGCCTCTATGTCCAGCACTTGTCTTGAGGTATCTTTGCCAGTTGAAAGGATTATGATACACAGTAATTTTAGTAAAGAGCTGAATTTAGGAAGAAAGAAGAAAAGCTACAGAAGTAACAGATGGAAGAAAATATAAGAAGACTGTTTCTTTAACATAATTTCCTGTAGAGTAACGTAGGCATGTATAAGTTTTAACAAACTACTAATTAAATTAAGTACATACATTAACAGAACAGGAATACAGATACATAGCCAAAGCAGAAAAATCAGACAAATTAAAACAACACATTCCTGGGAACTGTTCACATCCCATACGTTCTTTTAACAGCAGAAAATCTATGATAGCATGATTCTGAAGCACCACAATTCGCACTTCTCCTAGCTCTTGATTGAGTTCAGATAATACAGAAGCAGTCAAATTCATTGTCTCACTGTATGCACAGGCCAGCTTAGATATTTCCTTTTGCATTCTAATGACAAGTCCAGGAACTAGCAGGATGAATGTCGCTGCAACTGTAACAGAAGAAGGATCTAAAAGCCTCAAGCTGTTGTCACAATTAGACGGCAGAGCTCGGAGAAGTCTTTCACGACTATTTCCAGGATAATCTATTAGAGCAGGAAGGATGTATCCCACGCTATAAAATCATCTTCTTTAGTTTACTTAAACTTATGTAACTAATACTTGTTCTGCTGAAATCTAGTTCTTTACTAGTTTAGGAGTAATAACACAGTGACTATAAATGACAAGACTTACAAATGACAATGGCTAAAGATATGAAGAGAGCTTACTAAAAGACAGTTGACATAAGGAAATTTGGATATTTCTGTAACATAAAATATTCAGTAACAAAGTTTAGCATCATTCTCTTAGACAGTGCTTTCCAGGTAAGTATATATCAGATAAATAAGTCAAATTAGCCAAATACTTTCCCTGATGAGGAGAAATTTTTCCTCTGACATGTTTCAGGGGCTCTCTGGAAAATATCAGACTGAATCAGAGGTAAAAAGCACCTTTTTGAATTTGATTTTGGGAATGTCAGAAAGTTTTTAAGGCACTTGCCTAAATAGAATTATAGGTTATTAATACTTATTATTTAACTAGAATGATAATAAAAAGGTTTAAAGGCAAATACAGAAGGTTACACAGTTGTTAACAACATTTAGCTTGCAGTCCTTTTAATATTAAGATCATATTCTCTTAAGCACTCAATAAACATCTGCACTTAAGAACAAAGTTACCTTCTTTTACTTTCAATGCAATGCATTTCTATTTCTTATGCCTTCTCTTATCAAAACACACATTCTTTAGCATACAGAAATGTTTTCCTTACATTAAGTAGTTTTGATCACAACTTTAAATTGTTAGGTACTTTAACCTTTAATGAACACTGAAAAATAGGCCATTATAAACTGTTACATCAGCATTCTTTAGATTGATTCATTTATGAACACTTTTTATCATTTCTGGAAATGTGCCTTACAGCACAATTTTTTACTGAGCACAAAACATCTTCATATAACTTAGCAAAACTCTAAGAATTTTGATTACCACAAAAATTCTTAGGCTCTTTGCAGATATATACACTGTTATACATTAATATACTATTATTATTAAGATGCTCATTTGCTACACTTGTTCATTCTTAACAACTATGCCAGATCACTTATAAAACTTTTATTAGACATTAGACAAAGTCAAGCCTTTCTTTAAAGCATCTTCTTAAAAGATTTAACAGATAACATCAACTTAAATGACTTTAAGAAAACTTAGGCAGCTGATAACCATAAGGATATGTCTGTTTTAGTTCAACTTAAATTAGCATTAATGCTTAATATCTTTTATTAGAATTTTCTGGAAGTTTTAGAATGCCCAATTTTCACAAGCACTTGTTTTTAAATTAATTTTTATTAGTACCATCCGGAGGTAGAAAAACATTTTTCATTTACACACTTAGACAAACAAACATACTGACTGAGACATAATGACTACAGTTAGCAACACTTTTCATTAAAGAACATATACTCAGACAGATAAACTGATACAAAGATTTGAGTTATTAATATTCAATTGCCCTCTTTCTTTTTAGCTTACTTGATGAAAGGTATCCCAATTTTCAGGAATACATTCCAAGGGTGAGTAGTTCACATAACTGGGTTAAGGTTTTAGATGGCCCCAGACTAACCGGGCCGATGAAGGCTTTGAAATGATAGGGACTGTGTGTGTCCAGGGGGCTGGAAATGAAATACAAGTACAATTCTAGCACTAGTTATTTAAAGCCAGGCTGTATTGCAGAAGATAAATTTCTTCCGTTTCAGGGAGTCTGGTTTAAAAACCTCTCAAATTTTTGAAGATAATGATGAACCCAGTAAGTAGAATAGATTTTCACTAAAAGAATTTAGAAAACTAGTTCCATATTGTAGTAGTTCATGGGACTTTTGACTATTTTCTTTCCTTGTGGCAAAATAAATTTAGCTGCATAACATTATATTGCATATTTCTTTCAGGGGCCAAGCTTCTCTAACCAGAGACTTAAAACCGGTAGCCGATGCTAATCATCTTTTAAGTGGCTGACAGGAGCTTAGACACATTTTATGAGATAAAGAGTACAGCATTTAGTCAGGAATAAGAGCAACCTCTTACCTTGCAGTGGTGGGCATCAGGTTCCGTGACACTGATGAAGTTAGAAGAAAGTCAGGAACACCCCTTGCCTCACTCAGAGGCCAGGGCAGCCTGAAAAAGCAGGTGGAAGTCAGAGAGACAGAAAGAGAGACAGTCCTCATGGATACCCAGTCAGGCTGTAGAGGTCTGTTTCCAGACACGTGGGCCTTTGAGAAGCCGCTGAAGTGCAGCCTCAGCCTGGACTCTCGCAGCTGCCCATGGCTTTCCTCAGTCCCTCGCATCCAAGGAGATGCAATAGGAGGACAAATAGAAGGAGAAGGAGAGGGGGTACCTTCCGAGCCAGAGTCCAAGAGCTGTAAAGCCTGCGTAACAGCCGCACACAAAGACCAATGAGCTAAGACAATGGTATCCCCCTTTTGATGAGCCTGCCGGAGAGTAGCAAGTACTCTCTTCCAGGCTTTAGAGTTAATTTGCACTTGTGGTTGAAACTGAAACCATGGACAATGGCTCTTAATCAAAGTAAACAGTTCACTAAAATGTTTGTCTTTCACTTTCATTCCCGTAGAAAGAAGCAAACCTTGTAATAATTGCTTATACTCAAGTTCCTGTGACAGGACATTCCCCATTTTATATTAATTTTCCGAAGGTCCTGCTTACCCTGAGCAGACGAACCCCTCTGGTCCTGCAGCCATGACAAGTCCTGCCAAGTTCCACCAGGAAAATTATGGTGCTTAAGACAGGATCAAGCCTTCGTGCACCATGTTGGGCACCAAATTTTGGGGCCAAATATTACAGATGCAGGATTAACACAAAGAACAAGACAAAACACACACACACACACACAAAGAGATCTCTTGCTAAAGCTGTCTGCCCAGCAGTCTTCACGTTTATTTTTATATCTCAGGCTTCAAGGCTAAATTATTCTTTCCCAGGGAGAGAAAAAGGACACAGAGCAATCTTTATGTTGATACGGTTCCTTGAACTCTGGTTCAACTCCATCCTCTGAAGTTTGGTGTGTGCAGCCAACCTCCTTAGACGTGCTTCGCTTGCGATGACAAGTCTGCAGCCCGAGCTGTTTGAAGACTCACGCATGTAGGACTTTGTGTTCCCAGAAGACAGTAAAACCGCTCATCTATAGGGCGGCTCCGTCACTCTGGTGTGGGATGTTGAGTGGGAATCTGCAAGCATGTGGGGCAAACAGTATATGGGAACTGTACTTACTGCTTAATTTTGCTGTGAGACAAAACTGCTCTAAAAAATAAAATCTATTAAAAAGAAAACTATGTCTCTACTCTTCATTCAAAATGTCAGTGATAAAACCCTAACGAACTTGGCATATTAAGAAATGGAAATTTTTCAACTTTGTGGGGAAAAGAAGGTTCACAGACATCAATGCTGAGAAGACACAAATACTGAAAATGTGTGAAATATTTTAAGGTAGGCACTATAAAATATCCCAAGAATTAAGGATGTAAACACATAATAGGAATAAGAGCAAGTCTCAGCAAAGAAGTAAGAACTCTGTAAATTTTAAAACTAAAAAGTACAGTAACTAAATGAAAAACTCCCTGCATGTGTTCATACACAGTACAGATTAAATACAGTGAAACTGAAGATAGACCAATACAATTAGACAATCTAAATAAAGGAATTTTTCACAGAAACAGAAAAACAATATTAAATTTTGTATGGAAGCCACAGAAGACATGAAACAGCTAAGCCAACCATGAGCGAGAAGAATAAAGCCGGAGCCGCCACACTTGCCTGCTTCAGACTATATCCCCAGGCACTGTGATCAGGAGCCTGGTGCTCAAGAACTAAGACCGACTGAATGGAGCCAAGAGCCCAGAAATAAACCCCTTCATACATGGTCAACTACTATCTGACAAGGGAGCCCAAATCCTCAACAGGCAAAGGGTGTCTCTGATAAACAGTGATAGGAAGACTAGATGATCACATACAGAAGAATGAAACCAGGCCCCTGGGTCCCACCACTCACAAAGAATAGCTCAAAATAGACTGAAGACTTAAGGGTAAGGCCCCAAACTATAAAACTCTAAAGAAAACAGAGGGTAAAAATCTCACTGACATCAGTCTGGACATCATCAAGTAGCTTAGGGTCAGGGGAGGATCCTGGCCATGGGCACTTCCATCTTCCCTATACATATGATCCAGCAGTCACTCGTGAATATTGTCTCACCAGTGGGTTTCCACCCCAGGCAAGTTCACGCTTGATTCAGTGAGACTGAAAAATGACAATGGAACATTCTTGGGGTGAAAGGGTTTATTCCTGGCTTTATTCTCCTAGTGGCAGGTCAATCACTGGAATCCCGTCCACTCAGAGCAAGTCTGCATGCAGCAAGCCGGCCTCTGCCTCTGGGTATCTTGCACCCACAACCGTCTCAGTCTCTGTCCTCGGTGCTGTCACCACTCCAGTCTCTGCTCTCCTGCAGCCGTGCAGCCCAGAGCACTGGGAAGAGCTCTTTATATAGAGTCAGTAACAACGCATTGCCCACACATGTGCAGTGAGCCACCTGGTCAGGGCCAGGTGAGAATCCTAGCTGTAGGAACCTTCACTTTCTCCACAGATATATATCCAAAGAACTAAGAGTAGGATTCCAGTGGCAAGAACAGGGTGAAGCAGAAGGGCCGGGCAGAGACCTCCTCCCACACACACACCAAGGGAGCAGCTACAGCAAATACAACTAACCCTGAAAATGCCAGACCACCTGCACCAGCAGAAAGGGAAAGACCACACTGAGAAAGGTAAAGGGGCAGAACCGCGATCTATGGGACGTGAGCCCTTCCCCCGTCCCAGCCCACACGCAGAAGGAGGGGAACGGAGGGGTTGGGGATGAGCGCTCAGAGGTTCAGCTCGCCTGGCCCTGGGGATCTGCTCCTGGAATACAAGTCCACATTGCACTGGGCTTTGGCGGTTAGTAGGGGCTGAACGCCAAGAGGATTGGAGCACTCGGGAGCTTAGACTCCGGTTGCTAGTGGAGGAAAGAACTGCTATGACAGTCCTGCTGAGGCCCAATGAAGAGGCAGCAGGTTGAAAGATTTACCAACAACAGGAAGTGTTCAAGGGGGTGGTGGTCATAGGAGAAAGGTCAGGTGGACATGCTTCCCCAGGCTTCCTTCAGCCCATCTGGCCAGGCGCCTGAAGAGCCAGCTCTAAACTCTCCTGCTCTCTCCCTGGTGGCTCAGCCGCAGCGGTGCTCCCCTGCACACCCACCCCAAGCCCGCAGCCGCCCAGGAGACAGGGCAGCCCTGCCTGGAGCGAATCTGAGCAAAAGTACCTCACAAGTGGTACCCAGAGTGGAGCTGTTAGCCTCTGCTGACCACCACTGCGGGAAAACGGGCAGAAAGGCGGCCCCGCCCACTGCCCACCAGTAGCACCTGGGTTCCACCTCAAGGAGAAGCAGGCACTGCTGAGCTCAGGACATCTGCTTCACAAAAAAAGCCATTACTCTCTAGACCAGGATGCACAGATGATCTGCCTAATACAAAGGAAGAAACACAGAAGCCCAGACAAAACGAGAAGAAAGGAATATGTCCCAAACAGAAGAACAAGGTAAGACGCCAGAGGAAGGGTTAGACAAATTGGAGGTTAGCAATCTTCTTGATAAAGATTTCAAAGTAACAGTCATAAAGATGCTCACTGACCTGGAGAAAAAAATTGATGGTATCAGTGATATTAACTCCAGCAGAGATGGAAAATATGAAAAAGAGCCACTCAGAGCTGAAAAATACAATAACCGAAATGAAAAATACAACAGAGGGAATGAATAGCACCCGGCTGGAAGAGAGGATGGAATCTGTGATGGAAGATAGAGAGCAGGAAATGAACCAGGCTGAGGAACACAGAGAACAAATAATTTCCAAAATTGAAAAGATGCTAAGAGAGCTGTGTGATGATTCCAAATTAAACAACATTTGCCTAACTGGGGTCCCAGAAGGAGAGAGACAAATGAGTAGAAAGCCTCTTTGAAGAAATAATAGCTGAAAACATCTCCAGTCTGGGGAAGTAGACACGCAGTTCCTGGAAGTACAAAGCCCCTAACAAGATGAACCCCAGGAAAACAGCAGCAAGACACGTGGGAATGACAGCGGCAAAGATTAAAGGTAACGACAGTCGCCTACACAGAAAACCCCACCGGGCTCTCAGCGGATTGCTAGCAGGGACTTTACAGGCCAGAAGGAGTGGCATGAAATATTCAATGCATTGAAAAGGAAGAACCTACAACCAAGAATTCTGCCTGGCAAGGTGTGGACACTTGGTTAAAGGAGTCTATGGGGGTGGTGAGTGCGCACACTCAGCCAGGGGAAGTTCTCCGGAGGGTCTGCCCAGAAGGTCACTCTGTGTGAGTGGTTATTATTAGTGGTTGGAGTACAAAGTCTACAAAGAAGCACTTTGAACCAGAATGGAATAATAACCACAAGAAATATGTGAATGGAGAAGATACATAGAGACTTTGACAAGAATGACTGTCACCCTCCAGAGAAATGAACAGCCTGGCCTATAACACTCTGCAGTGACTGATCATGGCTGTGGGTCAGAGCCTGAGTCAGAATCCATCAGGTATTTAGCTTCCATGTGATGCAGGAAAATGTAGTTCCTTTCCATTTCCTCATTTGTAAAATGAAAATGATGCATATCTAATGCAGGTGCTTTAAGAAGAAGCAACTTTCTAGGAAGTTGTCAGTGAACATGTAGTGATAGTATGTAATGGGTAAATTCAGCTTTCCCACGAAAACCAGGTATAACACAGCAATATCATTTATCGTGTTATTAGTGTATTTAACACTATATGCAGGAAATTTCCCAATGTTAAGACATACAATATGCCATGTAACTCTTGAGAAAAGGAGATAAATATAGAGGTACTTTTAGCTGATAGAATTCTTCTTAAAATAATAAAATAAACAATTTAATTAATAAGATTATTTGGCATTTGGTTGCAAGAATAAATGAAGAAATCTGAATGTTGATTTCCTGATCTTTAAAATGTGAAAATGCTATTCACTATAAAAGTATGACACATCAAGAAACATATTTTAAAACTATATACATAATACCACAAGATTTTACTGACTGACTTTAAAGTCATGAATCATAGGAGAGAATTTTATAGCCCATGGTTTGGAAAATCCTTTATGTTAAAGATATAATTATCTGTCAAATGAATATATATATATATATATATATATATATATATATACCTAGAAACATTTAATCAACAGTGTATTTCTGCAGGTGAAGGTGGATGAGGTCGGGTCCTGATGACTGGCTCTCCATAGAGTGTGCCTTCAAGCAGAGAAACTGGAACTGCAAGGCATTATTTAGCAAGGTCACCAAAGAGCATATAAAGGCACTGAGAAGAGAAAACTAACCATGAAAACAGTATCTAATCCTTTAGTTTTTACAGAAGTGTAACTTAAAATCATGATAATCCATAGTAAATTCCATTCTCATACTGGGCAAAAATGAAAATCAAAATTGATAAATAAAATACACTCTCATAGTTGAAGTGGTGAAAGGTATTTACAGAATATTCAGTTCTAATGAAGTATAAAATATTCTCTTATATAGTAATTACTATAATATCAGAAACTTATATAACCATCTATAGATAGGGGATTGTTAGACAAATTAAGGTGTCTGTAGATTTTTACACATATGTTTAAGAAAGGGCACTCACATGGGATGATTTCCATGAGAGAATAATGCACGGAAAATTCATCTCACAGAATCATGTGGAATCATACTTTTGCGTGTGATTTATGACTGCTCGTGCATGTGTATATGTATGCACTCATATTGGAGTGTTGTAAGAGCATTTTCCTCTTGTAATACATATTCATTCAAGTCACAAAGCTGATGAAACAGAAGCCAAGAAATCTCCCAACAGAAACACACACACAACCCCCATGACTACCACCACTACCACTAACTTTTTCCCTCAAATATTTATTGCTCCTCAATTGTCACTAAATATCACCACTGATCCTCCAGTATGTATAAGAGACTAGAGGGATTTTTATCATTGGAATCTTATGTGTGCAATATTCTTGTTGAAAAATTACTTCTTTACATTCCAGCATGGAGACTGGTGGGGTGCTTCACATCCAGGAAATAGGAGGTAAGTTGATCACCTGTTCATTAAAGAAGTAATTATTCTATTATGGATGTATGCCAAGATTTATGCTAAGAAAGGTGATAGATGGGCATGTGTCTAATTCACAGAGATGCGCTTTGTAGAAATTACTACGATACTAAAGAAGGTAGAGCAGCTGGTTCGGGGACAATTCCCAGACAATGTGACATCAAGATGCCTTTTGCTATCACACTTCCCCCCATCAAGGAAAACTCCTGTGAAGGTCAATTTATTGTAAAAATCATCTCAAATGAACCAAAATTTCTTTTAGGGATTCTGTGACCTTAATGATTCCTATTCGGATAATTCTGTTAGTCTTTAACGTCTGCGCTGATTTGGTATGTAATATGGGTCACCTTTCTATAGCTGTGCCCCATAGAACTCAGCTGGAAGACAAGCAAATGTGTGGACCTGTGTCCTGCCCTGGAATTCTCTGTGGAGACAAAGGAATGGGCCAAGAGCCCACTGATGAATGGTTCTGGAAAATATCAAGATATTTTGGCAAAAGCCAAACATAATGAAGATTTACTCAGCCAAGACCGAGATTCCAATAACTGAGCTCACGAAGAACACAGCCCCTTCCACGTGGAGTATAAAACTGCCAATTGGTGACACAACGAAGTTCGGAAATATGAGAGCATATCTACATTTGGAAATAGTCTGAAAAGCACCTTGTAGTCAGAAACACAAAAGAATGAATTGAGATCCACCTACTTTTCATAGGAAAGCCTAGCTCCTACCCTGTCTTTCCCCCTGAACAAAGATCTCCAGAACTACACAGGCACATTCCTAGGTTCTTCTGCAGACAAAAGAACAAAAAGAAAAGTGGTGGGTATTTTCCCGGTCATGGACGCTAAACATGATCGCTGTCCTTACAACACTGTGGAGCTATGTCTATCCTACATGAATACGAGGTATCTCAGTTGTGTGAGATATTGACAGCCAGCCCTCTGGTAACTATCCAGGGTCCCCCTGTACATATATAACTCAGATATGGTAACCTTCCCAGTCTTCAATTATAAACAGGAAAAAAATCAAAGGAGCTTGAGAAAATAGCACTCGTTGAAATGGAAATGGCAGCTGACCCATACTGAGTCAGTCACAGAATGTCTGGAAGCTCCATGGCTGGAGGCCAAAATATCCTGAAACAAAACGTCAGTCAGATCCAAGGCCTTCCCAAGGGGTGTTCCCATCGGATGCAGGCGCTGAGGCGGGGCCCAGAGCGCTGGTGCAGGAGCGGGAGCCGCACCCTCTGTCTCCGTGGGCTCTGGGTGTTACTCCCTCCTACCACATGCAGGCCTTCACCAGCTTTCTCTTCACATCACCAGCTTTTTCCTTTCTAGGTGAACTTTTCATGGAAGGCACATTGCAAATACATATATCATAAGTTAGAGTCCATGAATTTACATAAAGGGGACATGCTTTTGTAACCACCATGTCAAGACACAGATCATTACCAGCCTTCCTGAGTCCCCTTTGCATGTTTTTCCAGTTGCAACACCCTTGAAAGGTTGCCTCTCTCCTCATTTCAATCACCAAAGATGAAATTTGCCTGTTTTCTGAATTTTGTGTGAATGAAATCATAAGGCACACACTGCTTTGTGTGTAAGTCTTTTCACTGAATATTATGTTCGTGAAATTTATCTGTGTTGTTTCATATACTTATTATCTGTTGGTTCTTATTCCTGCATAGTGACCAGCTATGGGATCATGACACCATTTATTTATTTGTGCTTTTTTTGGACACTTGCACTCGTGTTCACTTTTGGGGTATTAATAAACAGGGCTTTTATGAATATAGACATGAATATGCATTTGACACACCTATGTATATATTATACATGTGATGTCAGTTGTTTATATTGGCAGACATGAAATTGTCAGGCCATAGGGTTATCACAAAATGCAAAAAAGTTTTCCAAAGTGGTTGTCAATGAGAGTCATGTGTCATTAGTTTTGACAGTAAATTCTCACAGGGGCACATGTGGTTGGAGAACATGTTTACCTGCCTGCAGTGTAGCTGCAAGGGGAACAGGAAAGCGGGCTCTGTTTTCTCTCCTGGAGAGGCACAGATACATGAATGAGAAACTACACAGTTTTAAAAAATACATGACAGGAAAGAGAAAAATAAATGTAAACTGCAAAAACTAAAAAAATGTATGGGCAGTGGATGTCTGTGGCTTTCTCTTTCAATGCTGTTTGCCCAGATGATAAAGATGTGGAGGCAACTGATGGATTGTCTTCATCTCAAGGTTAATTAAATATTGTACAGCAATTTTGGGATTCACACCAATGCTTCTTGGAAATTTCGCTATGACAATGCACTTCATTGGAAATTTTGAGAACCAGTGAAAAAGAATCTGTTGAACAGGCTGCAGGATTTAGGCTGGTACTCCCAGGTCCATGTTATTATGCATTTCCTGTCAGGTATTGCTACTCCTAACTGAAAAATTTTTTAAAGTCCTATCTTTCATTGAAGAAGAAGGAGCTGGATTTAACATTTCTGCTTTCCAAGCGGAAGACTGAAAAATGAGAGTGAGGAACCGTCGATGGGGCATGAGACAGACTGCTCAACCTTATTCATTCCCCTCCCTGGGGGATAATTATAACATCCTGTTAGATGACAATGTAAGGTTTTGCCATGGGGCTGACTTGGGGAAATAAAATGGGGTGGAAAGTCAATGACAGACAAAGAGCCAGTGTCTGAATGCCATCAGAGTCTCTTCTCTCTGGCACAGCGACAAGGGGAATTCAGGTAAGGGTTTCCCATCAGAATGAGGATGAGATTCCTGGGGAACAAGGCCCTCAGATGACTCATAACAGATGTGTTGTATAAAAGTAAAATAATCTTAGTAGCATTAAGCCACTGAGATGTGTAGGCTGGTTGTTATACAGCACAGAACAGCCTATCTGAATAATGTATCACCCATTTGTCAATACAGATTTCTCATGGAATATCTAGGTGTTACATCACATTAAAGTAGTTACTCTCATTTAGTGAGTTGAAAGGTATGCACTTTAATGGCTTTCACAGGAAAACATGATGGTGACTCCTGTGCTGAAGCTGTGAGGAGAGCTGGATCTTTTACTAAACTAGCTGTGGCCTTGGAGTTGAAATTTCTAGAGGAGGTGACAGTAGTCTCAGTTAACCAGGCGTCTGTCTGGGGCAGAGGAGAGAAATATTCTGGCAGGTTCTCAGGAGCAATGTAAGTAATCACATTAATAGCATTAGTTCATTTGCATGTCCTGTGCTTTAGGACATAAAGCTTTACTGGGAAGATGATTTGACATTTCCTCTTATCAGCAGATACTTGGGACATTTGAAATATTGAAGTAACTTCACCACTTTCTATCAATTGCCTTCATTTTTCCTCTTCTAAAGGCTACATCAGTGCAACGTCCCTGTGGCATAGTCCATCCACAACTTGCTGTCTTCTCTAATTCCTGGAATTTCAGATTGCAACATTTTTCTAATTCCTCATAACAATGAGCTTCTACCAGAGTTTACAATAGTTGGGTAGAGAGCCCTAGACTGTGCCTAAGCTCCAGGAATTCTGTCATGGCAAGAGATTTTAATCCATCCTAGAAACCAGCCAAAGGAATTTCCCATTCCAGGAGAAAAAAAAAAATTATTAAAGTATTTGTGTCCCAGGGACATGGGTTTTTCACCTTCTAAACCCAGAGGACTGGCCTTCAGGATGATCACACTTACAGGATAATGAGCACATACAATGCTCTCACCACCTGGTTATTAGTTCTAAACTTCCAGAATCAAATAGTGTATCTATCCAACGACTGCTGAGTGCTCAGCTGTGAGCCTGTTTGCACAATCTCTCCATAATTTTGAGCAGCATTGATAGCGTCATCAGAGGCCAGGCAAAACTGAGGCCCTCCTCCCTCACACCATGGGTCAGAGAGGTTGTGTCACATTGTAGAGGTGCCCTTATCAGTTTAGCTGGCAATTTACCCAACTAAGTACAGTATCTAGGTTAAATCAAACTAGACTGACCTCATCGTGAAGACATCATACAGTTAGAGGTCTTTTAATGGCACATATGCAAACGTACACAAAACAAATAAGCTTGCCAAAAACCTCCAATTTCATGGCCTCTGGGAATTCATACCTTTTATATATATATATACACATATTTATTAAGTATAGTTGATAAACAATGTTATATTGGTTTCAAACATGTGATTTGACAGTTATTTATATTATTTTTTAATTATTTTTATTGAAGTATATATTGTTATATAATATTATACTGGTTTCAAGTATACAACATAGTGATTCAACAATTATATATATTATTAAATCCTCACCCCAAGTATTTTACTATCTGTCAACATAGAAAGATGGTACAGAACTATTGACTATATTCCCTATGCTATACTTTCATCCCTGTGATTATTTTTTATTAGAATTGAGATTTTGTGCCCCATTATCCACCTTACCCTTCTGACCCACACACCCTATTCCCTCCCTCATTGTAACCATGAGTCACTTCTCAGTGTCTACTGCTGTTTTGTTCATTTTGTTTTGTTTTGTTTTTATATTCCACATATGAGTAAAATCGTATGGTATTTGTTTTTTCTCTGCCTGTCAAATTTCACTTAGTGTAATGCCCTCTAAGTCCATCCATGTTGTTGGAAATGGATAAATCATATTCCAAGGTATACATGTACCACCTCTTCTGTATCCATACATATATTGATGGACACTTTGGTTGCTTCCATATCTTGACAATTGTAAATTTTGCAGTAATAAGCATAAAGGAGCATATATATTCTTGAATCAGAGATTTTGTTTTCCTGGGGTAAATTCCTATAAGTTGAATTACTGGATCAAATGGTATTTCTATTTTCAGTTTTTTGAGAAGCCTCCATACTGCTTTCCTAGTGACTAAATCAATTTATATTCCCACCAACAGCATAAAAGGGTTCCCTTTCCTTCACATAATCACCAACAATAGTTATTTCTCATCTTTTGGATAGTGGCCATTCTGACTGGTGTGAGGTGTATCTCATTGTGGTTTTGATTTGCATTTCCCTGATGAAGAGGGATGTGGAGCATCTTTCCATCTGTATGTCTGTTGGCCATCTGTATGTCTCCTTTGGAAAGATATATATTCAGGTCCTCTGGCCATTTTTTAATTGGCTTATTTCTTTTTTTGGTGTTGAGTTATATGAGTTTCTTATATATTTTGGATGTTAGTCCATTATCAGATATACCATTTATGAATATATTCTCCCATAGTGTAGGATGTCCTTTTATTCTGCTCATGGTGTCCTTTGCTGTACGGAGGCTTTTTAGTTTGATGTAGCCCCACTTGTTCATTTCTGCTTTTGTTTCCCTTGCCCGGGGAGATGTATCCAGAAAAAAATTGCTCATGTTTATGTTCAAGAGATTTTTGCCTAGGTTTTCTTCATAGAGTTTTAAGGTTTTGTGTCTTATATTTAGGTCTTCAATCCATTTTAAGTTTTTTTATTTGGTGTTAGGGAGTAATCCAGTTTTATACTCTTGCCCAACCCCAATAATTGGAGAGACTGTCTCTTCCCCATTGTATATTCTTGCTTTCTTCGTCCATATATGAGTGGGTTTATTTCTGGGCTCTATTTTGTTGCATTGATCTTTGGATCTGTTCTTGTGCTAGCACCATACAGTTTTGATTACTGTAGCTTTGTTGTATAGCTTGGCGTCAGGGAGCATGCATGATACACCAGCTTTGTTTTTTCTTTCTCAAGATGGCTTTGCCTATTTGGGTTTTGTGTCAAAACCACAGGGGAAAGTTAATGGCTATACTGAATTAGTTAAGATTACCTATTTCCATCTCAAGTGACAAAACTACAAGTTTATCTTGTGGGGAGGAAGACAGGGGTATGGACACTTGGAGGAAAACAGACTTTATTTATCATTCTTGCTGTCTGTAATCTAAGACCAATTTTAAAGAAACTTCTGGGGGAAAAAAGGCATCCAAATTCAAAAAATAAATAATATTATTTAAAAATGGGCAGAGGATCTTAGTAGAAATTTTCTGAAGACACACCAATGGTGAACAAGTACATGATAAGATGCCAAACATCACTAATCACCAGGGAAATGGAAATGAAGACTATAATGAGATGTTACCTGACACCTGTTAGGATGACTATTATCAAAAAGAAATTAAATAACAACTGGCAAAAATGTGCAGAAAAAGGAACATTTGTTTGCTGTTTTAGGGAATGGAAAATGATTTATAGCCACCATGGTAAACAGTATAAAGTTTCTCCAAAAAATTAAAAATAGAATTCCATGTGATCCAACAATTCCAATTCTGGGTATTTATCTTAAGAAAATAGAAACACTGATTGGAAAAGATATATGTACCCCCCAAGGGTCTTTGCAACATTACTCACAATAGCCAAGATACAGAAAAAAATATAAACAGTCATTGGTGGATAAATGGATAAAGAAAAAATGGTATATATGCACAATGGATTATTATGCAGCCCTAAAAAAGAATGGAATATTTTCATTTACAACAGTGTAGGTGGACTTCAAGGGCATTGTACTAAGTGAATTAGGTCAAGCAGAGAAAGACAAATGCCATATGATCTCACTTATATGTGGAGTCTTAAAGAAAGAGCTGACAGATCCCAAGAACAAACTGGTGTTTTCCAAATTGGAAGTGTTAGAGGGAGGGCAGAATGGATGAAGGAGCTTAAGAAGCACAAACTTCCAGTTACAAAATAAATAAGTCATAGGGATATAATGTATACATGGCCACAATAGTTAATAATATTGTACTGAGTATATGCAAATTGCTGAGTGTGAAATTTAAAACTTCTCACAAGAAAAAATCTGTAACTATGTATATTGATAGATTTTTTTTATATTGGCAATTTTATCTAGACTTATTATAGTGATCATTTTGCAAAACATATAAATATTGAATTACTCTACAACTGAAATTAATATCATGTATGTCAATTATACCTTAATACAAAAAAATTTTTAAGTCATAAACACTGAGAACAGACTGGTGGTTACCATCAGTGGGGAGAATGGGAGGATGGCTGAAGTAGGTGAAAGTGAAAAAAGAGAGAATGTTCCATATCTTGACCAGTGTGGTGGTTACATGAGTGTATACACACTTCAAAAAGATGTGTGCATTTTATTACATGTACCTCAATAAAAAACAAATCAGGTTTCTTATCTTCTTTGTTTAAAAAAGCAATGCATGTGATGAGACAGGCCTTGACACGCTTGCCGTGCGAAAGCCCAACGAATCAAGAGGGTGAGCGCGTACCCTGCCCCCAAGACTCTCCCGCCGCCCCGGCCGTGCCGCCCCTCCTGATGCTTCCTGTCGGCCCTCTTCAGCAGGCATGAGTTCACTTTCTGTGATTTGACACTAGTTTCCATTTTCTCGAACTTTCAATAAATAGCATCATAAAGTAGGTATTCCTTTTTGTTTGATAGCTGTCCGCATGATTACTTTGAGCTTTGTCCTTGTGTCAATAGTTCATTCCTTCTTGTTGAGTAGTATTCTACTGCATAAACACATCAAAGTTTGTTTATTCATTTACATGTTGAGGAACATAAAAGCTGTTTCCATTTCGGGGCTTCTACAATTAAAGCTTCTTGTTAGCTCTTTGAGAAATTCATGCTTTTTCCTAATAAAGTCAGTAGTCAGTGCAATGAAAATGTACTTTTTATGAGCACATGGTTTCATTTCTCTTGAAATACCTAAGATTAGAATGACTCAATCATAGGTGTCTTCTAAAGAGCAGAAGTTTTTAATGTTGAAGCCCATTTATCATTGTTCTTTTACGTATCATGTTGATAACTTAAGACCATGAAGGTTTTCTCCTAGAAGTTTTACAGCTTTAATTTTTATTTCTATGACCTATTTTGAGTTATTTTTTGTATATGAAAAAAGACATGGATGAAAGTTTACTTTTTATATATGAATATCTTAGTTACAGCACCTTCAAAATGTTTTACTGGTTTTCCACTCTTACTCAAGGAGGTTCACAGGACCCAAAATGGCAACTTACAAATTCATAGTTTGTTGAAAATAAAAGGAGACAATGTCATAATCACATTAAATAAGGTATCATCCCAGCCAATGGCTGCCTCAAAGCAGTGGGTTCAAAGAGGCCAGGCATAAACTTCACTTGTCCTATAAGAGCCACACAGGATTCACTTTCTAACTTGGGCCACATGTTGGTGACACATGCATGGAATATCTCAGAAATAGGGGAGCTCAGAATGGAATCTCTGCCAGGGTTTCTTATTTCCTGCTTGCCACGGAGGCATATTCTTGCTATATAGCCTGCCCCAAGAAGTGATCCCTCTGGGAGTCTCATGCATTACAAAAAGCATTCTCACCGTTACCAACAAGCAGTCCTGACAAGCTGGACAGTCCTCAGACCCATGCTTACTGGTCATTATTAATCAGTATGTCTATGCCTGGACCAGGGGTCAGTGTCACGAAGATACATTTCTCATTTCAGTAGAATAGCTCAGACCACTTCCAGACCTGATGACTTCACATGCACAGCACAGTCCCGATTCTGTCGGTGCTGCGTCTGTTCTCATCTCTCCTGTGTGCTTCTACCAGTCAGCTCTTACTGCCTTGTTCAACCTTGTCATTTCCATCAGGGTCAGGACTAGGGTAAGAAATTCACATAGGGCCCAAAATTTAAGATCTGACCCCCAAAATCTGTGGGATGCTGCAAAGGTAGTTCTAAGGGGGACTTACCTAGCAATCCAGGCTTACCTCAAGAAACAAGAACAATCCAAAATAAACAGTCTAAACTCACAATTAAGAAATGAGAAAAGAAGAAATGAAACCAAACTTAGTAAAATGAGGGACACAATAAAGATCAGAATAGAAATAAATAAAATAGAGAATAAAACAATAGAAAAAATCAATGAAACCAGGAGCTGGTTCTTTGAGAAAATAAACAATATAGATAAACCCCTAGCCAGACTTACCAAGAAAAAAGAGCACACACATAAACAAAATCAGAAATGAAGAAATAGTCACAACAGATACCACAGAAATACAAAGAATTATTAGAGAATACTATGGAAAAGTATATGCCAATAAGTTGGACAAACTAGAAAAAATGGACAACTTCCTAGAAAAATACAACCTTCCATGACTGACCCAGGAAGAAACAGAAAATCTGAACAGACCAATTACTAGCAAAAAAACTCCCAAAAAACAAAACCCAGATACAGATGGCTTCACAGATGAATGCTACTAAGCATTTAAAGATGAGATAATACCCATTCTTTTTGAAGTATTCCAAAAAGTACATGAGGAGGAATATGAAGCCAGCATAACTCTAATACCCAAACCAGACAAAGGCACCATAAAAAAAGAAATTAAAGACCAATATCCCTGATGATACAGATGCAAAATCCTCAACAAAATATTAGCAACCTGAATTAAAAATACATCAAAAAGATCATCCATCATGACCAAGTGGGATCTACTCCAAGGATGCAAGAATGGTACAATATTATAAATCAAACAATGTGATACACCACATTAACGAAAGAAAGGATGAAAACCACATGATCATCTCAATAGCTGCTAAAAAGCATTTGACAAAATTCAACATTCATGATAAAAACTCTCAACAAAATGGGTATAGAGGGTACGTATCTCAACATAATAAAGGTCATATATGACAGACCCACAGCCAACATCATACTCAATAGCGAAATGCTGAAAGCTTTTTCTCTAAGATCAGGAACAAGACAAGGATGCCCACTCTCACCACATATATTCAGCATAGTACTGGAGGTCCTAACCATGGCAAGACAAAAAAATAGATAAAAGGCATTCAAATTGGCAAGGGAGAAGTAAAATTGTCATTATTTGCAGAAGACACAATGCTATATATAGAAAACTCTGAAGATATAACCAAAAACAGTTAGAACAAATAACTGGATTCAGCAAAGTTGCAGGATACAAAATCAATATGCAGAAATCTGTTCCTTTCCTGTATTCTAACAGCAAACTGGCAGAAGAATAAATCAAGGAAATAATTCCACTTACAATTGTATCAGAAAGAATAAAATACCTAGGAATAAACCAAAGCAAGGAGGTGAATGACCTATACACTGAAAACTATAAGACACTGATGGTAGAAATTTGAGAAAACACAAATAAATGGAAATATCTTGTGCTCATGGAGAGGAAGAATTCCTATTGTCGAAATGGCCATCCTGCCCAAAGCAATTTACATATTCAGTGCAATCCCCATCAAAACACCAAAGGCATTTTTCAATGAACTAGAGGGAATAATCCTGAAATTTATATGGAGGCACAAAAGACCTCAAATAGCCAAAGCAATTCTGAGAAAGAAGAACAAACCTGGGGGTATTATGCTCCCTGACTTCAAGATAAGCTACAAAACTACAGTAACCAAAACAGTATGATACTGACAGAATAGACACATAAATCAATGGAACAAAATATCCCAGGAATAAACCCATCCATAAATGTTCAGTTAATATATGATAAAAGAGCCATGAATATACAATGGCAAAAAGACAGTCTCTTCAATAACTGGTGTTGGGAAAACTGGACAGCTACATACAAGAGAATGAAACTGGATTACTCCCTAACACCACACAGAACAGTAAACTCAAAATGGATTAAAGACCTAAATATAAGACATGAAACAATAAAAGTCTCAGAAGAAAACAGGCAAAAATCTCATGAACATAAGCATGAGTATTTTCTTCTGGACAAGTCTCTCTGGTCTAGGTAAATAAAAGAAAACATGAACAGGTTGTGACTACAGCAAACTAAAAAGCTTCTGTACATCAAAGGACACCAGCAACAAAACAAAAAGGGCACTCTACAGTATGGGAGAATATATTCATAAATGACATATCTGAGAAGAGGTTAACAACCCAAATACATAAAGAACTCATAGGATTCGACACCAAAGAAAACAAATAATGCTATTAAAAATGTGCAGAGGACCTGAATACACATTTTCCCAAACACGTATATATGGCCAACAGGCACATGAAAAGATTCCACATTGCTAGTCATCAGGGAAATGCAATTCAAAAGCACAACGACATACCACCTCATGCCAGTTGGAATGGCCACAATCCAAAATACAAGAAATCAAAAGTGTTGGCAAGGATGTGGAGAAAAGGGAACCCTCCTACACTGCTGGTATAATTGTAAATTGATGCAGCCACTATGCAAGAAATATGGAGGTTCTTCAAAAAACCAAAAATAGAAATATCATACAACTCAGTAATCCACATCTAGGAACTTATCCAAAGAAAAATAAATATCGTTTGAAAAGATATATGCACCCCTATGTTTCTTGCCATATTGTATACAATAGCCAATTTATGGACACAAATAAAACATCATTAATAGATGAATGGGTAAAGAAGAGGTGGTACACATATATAATGGATGTTATTTAGCCATGAAAAAGAAAGAAATCCTGCCATTTGCAACATGGATGGACTTAGAGATTATTATGCTCAGTGAAATAAGTCAGGTGTAGAGAGACAAATACCATACGATTTCACTCATATGTAGAATCAAAAAAAACAAAACAAAATTAAATGAACAAAGAACCAATAGACTCATAGACACAGAGAACTGACTGGTGGTTACCATGGGGGAGGAGTTGGGGTGGGTGAGTGAAATTGGTGAATGGGATAAATACCCTCAAAATCTCAACCATAATATAAATTAGTCACAGGGGTAATAGAGATTATTAGGTATAGGTATAGCATAGAGATTAAGTCACTATTTCTCTAACATCTTACTATGTTGACAGACAGTAACTACACTAGTTGGGGAGAGTATTTAATAATGTATGTAACTGTCAAATCACTATGTTGTATACTTGAAACTGATATAAGATTGTATATTAACTGTACTTCAATAAACATATAGCTTTTTCTAAAAGTGTCTTGGTTTGTATCCAACCACTGTGTGTCTTTTGATTGGAGAGCTATTTGTATGTTTTTTAATTCATTATTGATTGGTAAGAACTTGCTGTTAACATTTCCTTAAAGATCCCTGACTGTTTTGTAGTTTCCTTTTTCCTCTCTGGTTGTTTCCTTTGTGATTTGTTGATTTATTTTTTTTTTTTTTTTGGTACTCTTCTTTGGTTTACTTCCCTTTCTCTTTTGAAGATATTCTGTAAGTTTTTCTTTCTGGTTACCATGAGGTACACTACAACATGTTACAAGAGTTTATTTTATGCTGATAACAATTTTCACACAAAACCTCTACACTTCTGTGGGGAAGTTGGAGTTCCTATGGCCAGGATCCTCACTGAACTTAAACCACCTGATGATGTAACTGGCCTGTTGCTAAGCTACCACTTCCACACCTGTAGGCAATATATAGAGAGTGCAGTTCTCTGGGCGGAGGCAGAGATGCCCGTGCTCGACCTACCACCGGAAGAACAAGCCAGGTAACAAACCCTTTCACCCCAAAGAACGCTTGCTGTCATTTTCTTTGGTCACATTGAATCCATAGTGAACTTGCTGGGGGATGAAACCCATTGGCAAGACAATTGGCAAAAGTCGGCAGGGTTCATTGTTGAACAAGGAAAAAGACAGGCTGCTCTTATGGGAGGGGTGCTTCAGCAGGCTGCCCCTGTGAATAGGGAGATGGTGGATTGTCCCCCAATGGGTGTGTGGTCTGAGGTGGCTTGTCTCCTAGAGTACTGGGCCCCACCCCAGGACTGGAGGCAAGTGGATGTGACAACTGAGGCAGTAGGGGTGGCCCTTGGTATAGTAAGTAGGTCTTTTGAGAGACAGAGTGCCCGTGAGGCAGTGAGGACTGTGGATTGGCTGCTTCTCACAGTATTGAAAAGGTCTACAGAAGAGACCCAAGAAATGGCAGCATGAGAACGCGAGCTGCAAACTTCTGTGGATTCCCTGAAGAAAAAAAATGGCATTGATGTGAGCAGAGGTGGTACGAGAATGTGAGCTGCAAACTTCTGTGGATTCCCTGAAAAAGGAAATGGCATTGATGTGAGAGGCAGCATGAGAATGCCGGCAGCAAGATGCCATTGAAAAGGTAAACAACTCCTTAAAGAATGAGACGGCAGAGTGGCCAGGTGTTGTAAAGGAGGAAAAGGCCATCAAGGAAAAAGACGAACTCCTGAGGGAAGCACAGGTGGAGGTGGCATGAGAATGCCAGCTGTGAAGCATTGAGGTGAAAGTAAGAGACCTTCTGAAGACTGAGGTAGCATTGCTGCGAGGCACAGTAGAAAAGGTAAAGGTTGTAGCAGAGGAGGCACTCGGGGGAGGGAAGAGAAGGGTGCCATCAGCCCCGGAAATGGAGGAGCTGGGGAAGGATGAAGGGATGGTGCTGCAGGCACCAGCCCCTCCTATATTGAAAGCATTCCCAGTGGTTGGAAAGAAAATAAAGACCCAGCAGCTGAAGGTTCCCCAAGGAGAGGAGCAGCCACCTCCCCAGGTCATGGAGCACCCTATGGTCCGCCCCTATACTCAGGCTGAGCTAGTGGATTTGGGCTCCCAGGTTAGGCAGAGGCCCTCGGAGTCAATATCAGCTTGGCTCCTGTGTCTGTGGGACTTAGGGGTGGATGGAATTGTTCTCTCAGAATCAGAGATGGGAAAGCTGTCTTCCCTGACAGTGCAGCCTGCCTTGAGGCAGTGATTACAAAATGCACATCAGACCCCAGGGAGTCACTCCCTCCTCGATCAGCTTATGGCTGCACTTCATGCTGTGGCCCAATCCAGGTGATCTACCATCCTCTCCTGTTAGATGGCAGACATGCTGAACTCCAACAGGTGCTACGAAAGTTAGGCATGAGAAATGCCATCTATGGTCCAGAGAATTATGGCCCAGATGAAGAGATTTTCACTACTGGGATGAGAAATATTGTACTTCAAATGACTCCTACATCCCTCTTTGGGTCTCTAGTGGCCATACTTTAACCTCACTTAGGGCATCCCAGGAAATGATGAAGCAGATAAATTGGCCCAGATACATTAGTTAGAAGGAAAGCCTGCCTCTGATGTAGCCCAATGGTTACATCAGTGTTTGTTGCATGTGGGGCAAAAGACAATGTGGGCTGTGGCCTTTCAGTGGGGCTTGCCTTTGACCTTTGAAGAAATTAGTAGAGCCTGGCAGGAGTGTGTCGTGTGGTCCAAAGGGACTTACACTGAGTTCCGCAGCAACACGGATAAAAGCTAAGGGGCCTATACCCCTCATCCGGTGGCAGATAGACTATATTGGGCCTACCTGTGTCAGAAGCAGATTGGTATGCAATGACTTGTGTGGACACACGTACTGGACTTCTGGTTGCTTTTCCTACCTGTTGTGCAGACCAGCAGATCACCAAAAGAGGCTTGGAGTGTCTCTTTGCTACCTATAGCCAACCACAGGTAATTGAGAGTGATCAGGGCGCCCATTTTACTGGATATACATGCAAGAATGGGTGCAACAGCTGGGAATCAAATGGAAGTTTCATGTGCCATACAATCCTACCATAGCAGGCATGATAGAGAGGCAGAGTGGCTTGTTAAAATCCAGACTAAAGCAGATACCAATAATCTGGGGGGATAGTCAGTCTGCTTATGGACCGAGCTATGGTGTTTGAACGAGAGACCCCAAAAGGGAGCCCTGAGCCCCATAGACATGTTAACACATATGGTTGCCTCCCCTATACAACTGCAAGTACAAACCCAGGAAGACTCATGGAAGCTGAGCTTCAGCCACCAGAATAACATCTTGCTGCCAGCACCAACTGCACTGAACCCCAGAGACTCCATTGAGTGGACATGGCCTTGGACGTTCTGATGTTTGGACATGGACCAACAATGGCTGGTTCTCCTGGCACCTTGGGGACAAGGCCTGGAAGCTGGCCTCCTGTGTATTCCTAGAGTAACAGCAGAGTGGCCCCCTAAGGTCACAGTAGTATATCCTGAATGACCAGAAGGTAGGAGCATCTTACCGGGGAGTTTTGTTTTATCATTATGGCCAGTGCATGCACCTCTAGTAGCACTATATATAGACCCTTCAGTAACCCCCATGGGGAGAGGAGTAAAAGTATGATATACTAGACCTGGAAGGGACCCCCTTCCTGCTACAGTCCTATCACAGGACCACTCTCTTGCATGCATCCTACCTGATGGACAAGATTTGCCTACATTGGTGTCATGAAAACATATGTCTTATTACCCCTAAAGTCTTTGAGGATTGGGAACCTCCTCTGGCTGGAAGATTATTATAATTTTTGTTACCTGTATCAAAATCTTGCTGTATCTTAATTTTTATTATCTCTAAGTTGTTGTTATCCTCTGTTGCTATTGTGGCATCTGGTTACAGTGATCCAGCTTTCTAGCACAGGGACCATTGCAGAAGATTGAAAGTGTGTAGATTGTAAGGCAAGAATCCTGGAGGGGTGGAGTGTGGGGAACTTGGCATTCCTATGGCCAGGATCCTCACTGAACTTAAACCACCTGATGATGTAACTGGCCTGTTGCTAGGCTACCGCTTCCACACCTTTAGGCAATAAGCCCTTGTTGCACTATATAGAGAGCTCGGCCCCGTGCTCTGGGCAGAGGCAGAGATGCTAATGCTGACCTACCGCCAGGAGAACAAGCCAGGTAATAAACCCTTTCAGCCCAAAGAATGTTTTGCTGTCAGTTTCTTTGGTCACATTGAATCCATAGCGAACTTTCCCAGGGCTGAAACCCACTGGCAAGACAACTTCAAATTTCCATCCCCCAAAGATCACTACATTTATAAGAGATCCTCTCAACTGACCCTCCCCTTCTGATTCCTGCATCCCTTCCTTCCCTTTGTCCCATATGGACTTTGGTGTACTGCTATTCATTGTAGTTTTTCTATAGCCTGCCCTTACCTTTCCACATGGATAGATATTTCTCACACTAGCATGCTTTCAAATTATTTTAATTTTAGTGTGCCAGTTTTTCCTGCATGGACTGCTGGTACAGGGCTGAAGCCTAACTGTTCTCTATTTGATTTGAGGAACACTCTGTTAATTCACAAACTGGTTTCCTAGGGAGGGTGGAGGCACCTAGTAATACCTGACATCATATTCTCTTGTTTAATGTCTTTAACTGTCCTCTACTTCACTTAGAATATTTTATCCATCCTTCCACACTCAGCAAAGGTCTAATGGTATCTTCCCATAGAAACTGTTGCTAGATTGCCTCTTACTTGCTCACACCTTAAACAGTCATGCTGAGCATCTTTGGGCTCCCATAGTAACTCTGTGGACCCCCGGTGCCCTCACTAAAGTATCATGTTGCATAGAAATTATTAATAAAATAAACTTCATCCATAGTTTAGATTCATCTAACATTGTTAGATATTAGCCTTCTGAGACTTTCATTATTTATATCAGTGAAAGATTTGATACAATGCAGACAAGTAACAAATTTTCCTTAAGTGAATAAGTGAATGAATTCATCTGTTTACAAGGTATTAAATTGTCCATAAGTATCTGGATAAGAGGTTTCACTTCTCTTTTCACTGATGCATGAATTGCGAAATCTTCACCATGAACAAATTTCTTATTTTTACACCACAGTACTGCTAATGGCAGAGAACAGAAAACATGTTTCCTGTAATCAGGGATGTGGCCCATATAAAGCTAAATATCCCATTGAATAAGGTTTATTTAATAGCCAATCTGTTTAATGCAAAAATGTTAGCAGTTCTCTCAAAATGAATGGCCTAAAAGAGGGAAGATCTACTCCTAAGTCCCTATCTAGTAATTTCTGTTTGTTCAATTGATTACCAAATTTTCAACAACTTTCTTATGAGACAGAAAAGCAGTATTTGTATATAAATGACTATGATAGTGGAGCCTATTATGGGGTCTAGGGCAAGACCCTCACTGCGGAATAAGGGGAGAACTTGATACATATTTAGTACTAATTTGCCCTTCTTAAGCCTAAATACCATCTGTCTCTCATAATATTGCCTCATGGTTGATGAAAGGAATATTCGTATGTTGCAGCTATGAGAATACATTTTCCTAAATTCCTCTTTTCCTATTATTTCATTTCTGAAGGATTCAGTTGATCTTTTGCCCCAACTTTTTCTTCCACCAATCCCATGTATTAATCTCTCAAAGTATCATGTTGAGTATTTGCTTATTTTGAATACTAATGTAATTATTTCAATCAAAAAGAATGGCAATCTATTAGAGCAAATTATGCTGTGTATTATGGTGGTATGTGTCAGTATTTTTAAAATGTACATCTCAGTGTTGTGCTGAGCCATTTACCATCAGACACTGGAAACATTAGCTCACACGTAACAGGTTGACTGTTGGGTTAGGCATATATTCTACAGGTAAAGTTAATTGGCTTTTATTATGATCAAATGCATGGCTGAATTTCCAAAGCATAATTGTCCTTGTCTCTAATTGATAGAATTAACTTTCAAGTGAGCCCACCATAGGCAGATTAAATAATGTAAGTGATAATAAGGTGAGTTTTTAATTGTATAAAAATTAAAGACCTAGCTAGAGAGCTCAGCAAGATGGCAGCATGAGCTGGGTGGTGAAAATATCCTCCCAAAACCATATATATTTGTGAAAATACAACAAATACAACTATTCCTAAATGAGACATCAGAAGATACAGTACAACATCCAGGCTACAGCTACATCTGCGAGAACTCAGTGCCTCACGAAGCAGGTAAGATACAAAGCCGCGACCCCGCAGGACCCGAGCACTCCCCCACCCTAGCACACTGGAGGGAGGAAAAGAATCAGAGTCGGGAGGGAGTGGAAGCACAGGACTGCTAAATAACCAGCCCTGGTGATCTGCACTGGGAGCACAGACACACATTGCATGGTGTACTGGATATTAGAGAAACGGAAGGGCAGGATCTGAGACGGAGACTGCAAGTGAGTCCCCACATCCGGCTCCAGTGGGACGAAAGAAAAGCAGGTGCTTTTTAAAAAGTTTTAAAGAGACAAGGCCCCAACAGCGAAACAAAATCATCCCAGCACACTCAGCCCTGCAGGCTGAGAATCTTGAGGAATTTAGGGCCCCCTAACCGGCTGCCGGGTAAAGCAGCCCCGCCGAAGCCCCTCACGGCCATAAGCAGCCTGCCATTCATTCCCCCTGGCTGGCACTGCAAATGGTCCTACGGATCCGCCACAGCTGCAGAACAGCGGGAGAGAGCCCCCGCCCACAGCAACCACACAGAATCTCCTCCCGGCAGGGTGTAGCTAACCAGGAAGGACTGCGGAAGCCAGAGCAAGGTCCAAAAGGCACCAAAGGGTGCAGAACGCACCCAGCGTGGCTGCAAACCCCTGCCCATGGCAGCTCAGGGGATTATCCCAGAGATTGCCTCACAGTGTACGGGTAACCAGCACAGGCTATGGAAGCCAGAACAAGGTCTGGAAGGTGCAAAGGGGCACCAGATTTGCTGCAACATACCCGGCGTGGCTGCAACACCCCGCAGTGCTCTAGGCTAGCCTGAGGGCGGCCCTGCCCACAGCAAATCAGGGTATTATCCCAGAGACTGCCTCCCAGTGTGTGGGTAACCGGCAAAGGCTGTGGAGAAGGGCAAGGAGAACAACAAGCAGGAAGGGACTTTGTTCTCCCAGTTGACACACGTGTCACTTGCCTGCGACCACTTCTGTTGCCATGAAAAGACAGAAGAATCTGGTCCAGTCAAAAATCACCCAGACAACCCCAGATAGAGGGCCTGGTGGGATAGATTTAAACAATCTTCCTGAAAAATAATTCATAATAAAAGACATAACCATGCTGATGAACATACAGAGAAATATGCAAGAGCTAAGGGATGAAGTCAGGAGGAACAATACAGAAATGAAACAATCGATTGACAGGTTGAAGAGCAGACTGGACAAGGTGCAAGAGACTGTTAATGGAATACAAACCCGAGAACAGGAGTACAGAGAAGCTGAGGCAGAGAGAGATAAAAGGATCTCTAGGAATGAAAGAATATTAAGAGAACTGTGTGACCAATCCAAACGGAACAATATTCACATTATAGGAGTACCAGAGGAAGAAGAGAGAGAAAAAGGGATAGAAAGTGTCTTTGAAGAAATAATTGCCGAAAAGTTTCCCACGCTGGGGAAGGAAATAGTCTCATAGTCCACAGAAGCCCACAGATCTCCCAACACAAGGGACCCAAGGAAGACAACAACAAGACACATAATAATTAAAATAGCAAAGATCAAAGACAAAGACAGAGTATTAAAGGCAGCCAGAGAGAGAAAAAAGATCTCCTACAAAGGAAAACCCATCAGACTTCTCAACACAAACCTTACAGGCCAGAAGAGAAAGGCATGATATATTTAATGCAATGAAACAGAAGGGCCTTGAACCAAGAATACTGTATCCAGCATGATTATCATTTAAGTTTGAGGGAGGGATTAAACAATTCCCAGACAAGCGAAAGCTGAGGGAATTTGCCTCCCACAAACCACCTCTACAGGACATCTTAAAGGGACTGCTATAGATGGAAGCACTCCTAAGGCTAAAAAGATGTCACCAGAGAAAATAAAATCACAGCAAAGAAAGCAAACCATCCAAATACTAACTAAAGGCAAAAAGTATAAATCAACTATCCACAAAAACACTCAAAGGAAATGCAAAAGAGTAAAGAATAAAATACGAAGAATATAAAGAATGGAGGAGGAAGAATAAGAAGGGAGAGAAATATAGAATCATCAGACTGTCTTTATAATAGCTTAACAAGAAAGTTAAGTTAGACTGTTAGATAGTAAAGAAGCTACCCTTGAACCTTTGGTAACCACGAATCTAAAGCCTGCAATGGCAATAAGTACATATCTATTGATAATCACCCTAAAGGTAAATGGACTGAATGCACCAATCAAAAGACATAGAGCAATAGAATGGATAAAAAAGAAAGACCCATCTATATGTTGCTTACAAGAGACTCACCTCAAACCCAAAGATATACACAGACTAAAAGTGAAGGGATGGAAAAAGATATTTCATGAAAACAACAGGGAGAAAAAATCAAGTATTGAGTACTTGTATCAGACAAAATAGATTTCAAAATAAAGAAAGTGGCAAGAGGTAAAGAAGGACATTACATAATGATAAAGGGGTCAGTCCAACAAGAGGATATAACCATTATAAATATATATGCACCCAACAGAGGAGTGCCGACATATGTGAAACAAATACTAACAGAATTAAAGGAGGAAATAGAAAGCAATGCATTCATTTTAGGAGACTTCAACACACCACTCACTCCAAAGGACAGATCAACCAGACAGAAAATAAATAAATAAACAGAAGCACAGAACAACACACTAGAACAGATGGACCTAACAGACATCTACAGAACTCTACATCCAAAAGCAGCAGGATACACATTCTTCTCAAGTGCACATGGTATCTTTTCCAGAGTAGACCACATACTAGGCCACAAAAAGAACCTCAGTAAAGTCAAAAATATTGAAATTCTACCAACCAACTTCTCACATCACAAAGGTATAAAACTAGAAATAAATTGTACAAAGAAAACAAAAATGCTCACAAATACATGGAGGCTTAACAACATGCTCATAAAAAATCAATGGATCAACAACAAAATTAAAACAGAGATCAAACAATATATGAAACAAATGACAACAACAGCACCAAGCTGCAACTTCTGTGGGAGGCAGCAAAGGCAGTTCTAAGAGGAAAGTATATTGCAATCGGGCCTGTTTAAAGAAGGAACAGCAATGCCAAATGAATAGTCTAAAATCACAATTATTGAAATTGGAAAAAGAAGAACAAATGAGGCCCAAAGTCACCAGAAGGAGGGACACAATAAATATCAGAGAAGAAATAAATAAAATTGAGAAGAATAAAACAATAAAAAAAATCAATGAAACCAAGAGCTGTTCTTTGAAAAAATAAACAAAATAGATAAACCCCTAGCCAGACTTATTAAAAGAAAAAGAGAGTCTACACACATAAACAGAATCAGAAATGAGAAAGGAAAAATCATGACAGACCCCACAGAAATACAAAGAATTATTAGAGAATACTATGAAAACCTCTCTGCTAAACAATTGGATGACTTAGAAGAAATGGACAACTTTCCAGAAAAATACAACCTTCCAAGTCTGACCAAGGAAGAGACAGAAAATCTAAACAGACCAATTACCAGCAACGAAATTGAATCGGTAATCAGAAAACTACCCAAGAACAAAATACCTGGGCCAGATGGATTCACCACTGAATTTTATCAGACATATAGAGAAGAAATAATACCCATTCTCCTTAAAGTTTTCCAAAAAATAGAAGAGGGGGGAAAGACAGCATCACTCTAATACGAAAACCAGGCAAAGACCCCACAAAAAAAGAAAATTACAGACCAATATCCCTGATGAACATAGATGCAAAAACACTCAAAAAAAATATTAGCAAACCGAATTAAAAAATACATCAAGAGGATCATACACCATGATCAAGTGGGATTCATCCCAGGGATGCAAGGATGGTACAACATTCGAAAATCCATCAACATCATCCATCACATCAACAAAAAGAAGGACAAAAACCACATGATCATCTCCATAGATGCTGAAAAAGCATTTGACAAAATTCAACATCCATTCATGATAAAAACTCTCAACAATATGGGTATAGATGGCAAATACCTCAACATCATAAAGGCCATATATGCCAAACCCACAGCCAACATCATACTTAATAGTGAGAAGCTGAAAGCTTTTCATGTAAGATCAGGAACAAGACAGGGATGCCCACTCTCTCCACTGTTACTCAACATAGTACTGGAGGTCCTAGCCACGGCAATCAGACAACACAAAGAAATAAAAGGCATCCATATTGGTAAGGAAGAAGTTAAACTGTCACTATTTGCAGATGACATGATATTGTACATCTAAAAAAACCCTAAAGACTCCACTCCAAAACTACTAGAACTAATATCTGAATTCAGCAAAGTTGCAGGATACAAAATTAACGCACAGAAATCTGTTGCTTTCCTATACACTAATAATGAGCTAACAGAAAGAGAAATCAGAAAAACAATTCCATTCACAATTGAATCAAAAAGAATAAAATACCTAGGAATAAACCTAACCAAGGAAGTGAAAGACCTATACCCTGAAAACTACAAGACACTCCTAAGAGAAATTAAAGAGGACACTAACAAATGGAAATGCATCCCATGCTCTTGGCTAGGAAGAATAAATATTGTCAAAATGCTATACTACCTAAAGCAATCTACAGATTCAATGAAATCCTTATCAAAATACCAACAGCATTCTTCAATGAACTGGAACAAATAGTTCTAAAATTCATATGGAACCACAAAAGACCCCGAATAGCCAAAGCAATCCTGAGAAGGAAGAATAAAACAGGGTAATTACGCTCCCACACTTCAAGCTCTACTACAAAGCTACGGTAATCAAGACATTTTGGTATTGGCACAAAAACAGACCCACAGACCAGTGGAACAGAATAGAAAATCTAAACATTAACCCAAACACATATGGTCAATTAATATATGATAAAGGAGCCTTGGATATACAATGGGGAGATGACAGCCTCTTCAGCAGCTGGTGTTGGAAAAACTGGACAGCTATATGTAAGAGAATGAAAGTAGACTCCTGTCTAACCCCATACACAAAGGTAAACTCAAGGTGGATCAAAGACCTGAATGTAAGTCATGAAACCATAAAACTCTTAGAAAAAAACATAGGCAAAAATCTCTTGGACATAAACATGAGCGACTTCTTCATGAACATATCCCCCCGGGCAAGGGAAACAAAAGCAAAAATGAACAAATGGGACTATATCAAGTTGAAAAGCTTCTGTACAGCAAAGGACACCATCAGTAGAACAAAAAGACATCCTACAATATAGGAAAATATATTCATAAACGATGTATCTGATAAGGGGTTGACATCCAAAATATACAAAGAACTCACACACCTTAACAAACAAAAAGCAAATAATCCAATTAAGAAATGGGCAGAGGACATGAATAGACACTTCTCTAAAGAAGAAATTCAGATGGCCAACAGGCACATGAAAAGATGCTCCACATCGCTAATCATCAGAGAAATGCAGATTAAAACCACAATGAGATATCACCTCACACCAGTGAGGATGGCCAACATCCAAAACACAAACAACAACAAATGTTGGCGAGGATGTGGAGAAAGGGGAACCCTCCTACACTGCTGGTGGGAATGCAAATTAGTTCAACCATTGTGGAAAGCAGTATGGAGGTTCCTCAAAAATAGAAATACCATTTGACCCAGGAATCCCACTCCTGGGAATTTACCCTAAGAATGCAGCAGCCCAGTTTCAAAGAGACAGATGCACCCCTATGTTTATTGCAGCACTATTTACAATAGCCAAGAAATGGAAGCAACCTAAGTGTCCATCAGTAGATGAATGGATTAAGAAGATGTGGTACATATACACAATGGAATATTATTCAGTCATAAGAGGAAAACAAATCCTACCATTTGCAACAACATGGATGGAGCTGGAGGGTACTATGCTCAGTGAAATAAGCCAAGCCGAAAAAGACAAGTATCAAATGATTTCACTCATATATGGAGTATAAGAACAAAGAAAAAAACTGAAGGAACAAAACAGCAGCAGACTCACAGAACCCAAGAATGGACTAATAGTTACCAAAGGGAAAGGGACTGGGGAAGATGGGTGGGAAGGGAGGGATAAGAGGGTAAAAGGGGCATTACGATTAGCAGACGTAAGGTGGGTGGGCACGGGGAGGGCTGTACAACACAGAGAAGAGAAGTAGTGATTCTATAGCATCTCACTACGCTGATGGACAGTGACTGTAATAGGGTTGGTGGGGGGGACTTGATGAAGGGGGTAGTTTAATCACCAGAATATTGCACATGTAATTGTAGGTTAATGATACCAAAATAAATTGTAAAAAAATAAATTAGTAAATATTAAAAAAAAAAGAAAAAGAAAAGGGAGTGGAGTTTCTCTAAGAAATTTTAGAATCTATAAATGACCCACTAATATATTTCATTTATTAAAATTCAGTAGAAAAATGACATTTATCCACTCTACCTTGGATGAGTCACCACTTGTGCACCCACCTTTCCTTCTCTTTAAAATTGGGATGGCCCTCCCTCCACACCTGTCATGGGGCTGTCATGAGAATGGTATGACCTTATAAAGGGAAACTCTTCATAAATAGAAAGCTACACAATAGTCTTTTCAATGTCATTTCAAAGGAGAACCTTCCTTGGTTCTCAGAGGCTGACTAACCACTCATGGTATACGACATTTGTTTTAGAGATGACAGTGGAGATGTTGAACAAAAGAATGAAGTTAGGTCATTTGAGTCCCCAAAAATAAATCTATAGTATGAGCATCTGGGTGCTTAGTTAAAGTACTTCTACTGGGACTCCACTACCAGCAATTCTCATTTAGGAGGTTGTGGGTACACCCAGAAATTTCTATGTCAAATAAGACCCCGGGCCCCCAGTACCTCTGATGCAGTTAGGAAAACCTGAATTGGAGCAAATATTTCATCACTGAGTGGCTAACTAAAAGAGTATATTTTGTTCCCTGGGACAAAATACACACTATGCTTTAAAGTCAGGAACACATACCTGAGAAAAACACTGCCAAATATATATATTTTTTATTTTCTAGAGCAGGAGACATCATGAAGTTTTTATTCCTGTTTACCCGAATGATCAATATAGGGAAAATGAACATGACCCAGAAAAGATCGGTTGAAAACTCATCTGAAGGACAGTGGGGAGGGAGGAGAGAAGTGACAGAACATGTTCTTCAAAGCAAATTCTTCAATATAAAGGCATTTATAATATTCCAGGGAAGGTTTTGTGTAACCGGCAACAAACCTGATTCAGCGAAGGGGATCTGAAAGGGGCGACGTTCTCTTTGCTCCCCTCGCAGCAGGTTGTCACGGTGCCTCCCCTGGCTCCCCAGGTGAAGGGTGATGACGTCCTCGTTCCTCATGGCCACACCAGTGAGCTGCTTAGAGGTTGATCTATTCATAAAAATCTCCCCAAAGCAGTAGTGTTGAAATCACTCAACAAAATAAGCTGACTGAATTCTCCATGAAGAAAAGGAAAATTGGGATTCTTCTGTTAGGATACTATATATCTAATGGGAGAGGCAGGTGTATCTAAGCAAAAGAAAGTGAACCACTTCTCTGACTTTCCCTACATCCTATTCTCTTACTTTCAGGCACCAGGAAATAAGTGAAAACACGATTTCTTTTCGTCTGAGACAGGGCAAGGCAGGAAGAAATAACATGAGGAGCTACAGCAGTGAGAGCAAACATCAGAGATGAGCATGCTTCTGGGGTCTGACAGACGGACAGTACGGCCGGCGATCTGAGAGAGGAACACTGGGGGACTGGGCCGTGGAGGAGTGGACAGAGGGAGCATGATAGCCAGTATGTGGGGCGGACCATGCTGGGGGGAAAGGAAATGAGAAAATAGGTGATGGACCAAAGATGAAAGGATACACTAAGAGTTAAAGGATGAAAGACAGGGAAGGCTGAGAAGGTGGCTGGAGAGATACCATGGTTTCTTCCCCAAATGCGTCTCCCAACAGTCAGCTTTTCCCACGGCAGAGGTAGTACCACATTCGTGTCATTGTGTGTGTCAGGTAAAAAGGCATTTATATCTTGGAAGGGTGGAGGAGAGTTGTTTCTCAGAGGGCACGCCACAAGTGAAGTGTTGTAGGGGGAACGGTGCCAGAATACAGGAGGGCACTAGCACCCAGCAGAGACACAGCTGGTGGGGCGTGATGTGCTTCATGTATTTACAACGTTGTCAAAGCCAAGCAACTGTGTATCAGCCGGTCACTCACCTACAAGAGAATATGCCCTCTGCACTTTAAAATTAAATAACATATTAAAGGGTTGGACTTTTCTTCATTTTCAATGTTATGTTAGGTAGAGAGTAAGGGTCTGCATTCACATTAATAGTAAGAGAGGTTTCCTAAGTTAGAAAAGGGCGCTGGTGATAGTGGGCGTTTGTACCATTAGGACCAGGCACGGCTATGCCCAGTGAGCGTGCTCTGCAGGTGGCACTCTCAGTCACTAAGCTGGCAGAGGCTCTTTGCACATCCTTTAGCTCTGAAGACCAATATTTAATGAAAAGTGGAACTGTGCGATTACCAAAATGCTTAGCATGCCTATCCTGAAATAAGGAAATGATATGTGCAATTACAGAATTTTTTCTCAGTCAACCTTGTACTGAGTAGAATTTGAGTGCCTTTTTAAACAAAAATGTGCACAAGAAAAATTTCAGAAATTTTCCTTGAATAAAACTTTGTACATAAATTACTTGAAATACATCAACTGAGACATTACAAAGCCTGTGAATCAATAATACAGAGAATGTAGTTATATCATCTATATTCTGAGAAATAAGTGTGTTTAGTTCTGTGTCCCCCTCATTTACAGCCTCTTTACACGAGATGGACACATACGTTGCGTTAGAGACGTTTACTACACATCCCGGGTACGGATGTGAGTAAATGGGATGATTGTGTTGGAAGGGGTCCAGGAAGCCGTTCAGAGCACCATGCCTTTTACACTACCATTTGGATGACTCAAAATAAGCTTCTGAATCTCTCTGAGCCTCCCTATCTTCATGCATAAAAGACCACTTCAATAACCGAGAGGCCCACACTTCCATAAAATAAATCAACCAATAAGCAACAACACAAATAAATAAATAGACTGAGATTCTAAAAACAAATACTATTTTTGGCACAGAGCCAGGCCAGTGCCAGTGGCTTGATACAGGGTGACAGTGATGTGAGAGCATCACAATAAGGTCATATTTTGAATATACATCAAGAGGACATGAATGGGCTGGATGGGGAGGGGGAAATGAGGAAAAATAAGAGTTAAAGATGACCCCTCAGGATCTGGTGCTGTGCAGTGGATGAGTATGAAGGGCGACTGACTAAAATGGGAAGACTAGGTGTAAAGGTTGGGTGAGGAAATCTAAGAGTCTTTTTTAAAATGTTGCCCATGTCTTACAGGGAGATGTTGTGCATGGAGCTTTATGTATGTTTGTTGTTAGTGGAATTCATAAACTAAAATATGGACGGTTATTAAACCCAGAGAACCTGAATTTGAAGAAACAGTATTTCCCCATTATGAAGTATTTTAAAGCCTTATTAAGTAGAGTGTTAAATTAGCAGAAAACAACATGATGTAAAGTGTAATCAATTGTTAAAGTAGAAATCAGTGATGAAGGCAGCGTACTATAATTAAACAAGTTCTTTCTCTGACATGGTGGTCATATAATGCAAAGCAACTGATTTTTATCTCTTTGTGCCTTTTGATGAAGATAATTGAACTTGTTTCCAAACACAGACCTTGTGATCAGAAGCGTCAGCACCATACCCGTTGCTGGGTCAAAATAAGTCCTGTTCAAACCCGGCAATCAAATTTTGGGGAAAAGATGGTTGCAAGGAGACTTATCTTAAGGAGCTATCCCAGGCTATTCTGACGACCCGCTACCTTGGTGCCCCTGGGGACCTGGCCACTGGGCCAGAGCAGGATGCATCGATTCCTGTCACCAGGGATTCTTTCCTGAGAATTGGTGCAGGGGGGGGAAAGAAATCAAACTGACACCTGTGAAAATTGCAGATGCCTTCTGTAACGTGTTTGCATTGGCCAATGAATCCTGGTTAAGGATGAGAAGGGAAGGGGTTTGAAGGATTAAATCCATGGCCCATAGCCCTCCACAATATCTCATTGTTTTCCTTCTGTTATTTAATTAGTTACAGCAAGACATAGACATGGGTAAAAGAAAGGACACTTCAGGAACAGATCTCATCCCCTAGGGCTTCTTCTGGATATGGAACATCAGCTTTGTTATTGGTGCTGTGCTTGTGAGTCACACTGTGGCCTTCATCCTGAACTCCACCCTCTTCCCCGGATCCGGGTGGACCCTCGCCACCGCACCCCCACGGGCTTCCTGCTCTGCCAGCTACCTCTCATGGGCCTGGTGCTCATCTCTAGCACTGTGCCCAACGTGGCGACATCTCACAGGCGGCCTGTGGGATTCAGACCTTCTTCTTCCTGATTCTAGGAACTGCTAAGTGTGTCCTCATCACCCTCACATCCTATGACCAGTGTGTGGCCATCCGTAACCCCCTGAGGCATGCCCTGATCATGAGCCAGAGGGTCTGTCTGCAGATGGCCGCCATCTCCTGGGCGGGCGGCGCCCTTACATTACGTGCACATACGGCCTATGCCATGCACTTCCCCATCTGTGGTTCCAGAGAGATTTCCCATTTCCTCTGTGAGGTCATGGCCATCCTGAAACTGGCCTGTGAGGACACCCCTGCCCACGAGAAGGCTGTGGTGATAACAAGCACTGGGGTGCGCCTCGTTCCCTTGTCCCTCATCATGTCCTCTTAGGCTCTCATCTTCCTTGCTGTCCTGCGCATGAACTCCCCAGAGGGAAGGGACAGAGCCATGACCACCTGCTCCTCCCATCTGACTGTGGTGACCCTCTGTTGTGCCCCATATGAGGCCCAGTTCCTATCATAATCTCAAGCTGGACCAGGTCCTGTTTGTCCTTGGTCCTATTCTAACACCTATGCTAAACCCTCTGATTTACAGTCTTAGGAACAAAGAAGTAGTAGGGGGCCTAAGAAAGGTGCCGGGCTGATGACACTAATGTCAGATTAAATAAGTTTTGCCCAGTTGTAATCACTAACTTTAATTCAGCCCAAATAAATTGAGGTCATACATCAAGAGCTCTTAGTTTTGGAATTATCATTCATTCTAAAGTACTTAATAATGGTCTCCTACGTGTCATGTGCCGTCCAAGGTATTTCTGATGTCCTGTTTATAATTGCTTTAGAATCATAGTTGGATTGCTCAGGCTCCATGAATCTTAGTTTCTCTATTCTTAATTGGCACCACCTGTACTTCCATCCTTTGATGCCTCCTTACAATATTAAGTCCCAGCCCTGAACCTGAGCTTCAGAGAGTTAGGTATCCCATAAGTAGGAGATTGTGGTGGGGAACTGATGATAAAACTCCACACAGAAATTTGAAAACTTGGATCAAAGTCAGCACTTTATACCTCTGGGAAGCATATAGGTCTCATTCAGTCCCTGAAAGAAGCACAGCCTTTACATGATCCCAGAAATATTATACACCTGTGTTCCACATCTTCCAAAATATGCTTGCATCCATCCCCACACAAAGCCGGTTATATAGGAACCATCCTGAACCCTGGAGTTTATTCAAGATTTGAGCTGTAAGAGTTCAAAAGAGAAAAGAGTAGAATAAAGATAAAGATTATAGATTATGATCATAATTTTAAGGCAACCGAACACAACCTAATGATATGCTTTCACAATTTGGCTCAATTAAATAGTTAATTTTTATAGAAATAAATAACTTGAATAAGTAAAATGACAATATTCAGATGCATCTTATTACTATAATTGCTTAAACAGCCAGGATGTCAATTACAAAAGGAAATTCAATTTCAATAAGAATGTGCAACATCTGGTAAGTTAGAAGGTGTGCTTATATCTCAAGTCTAAAGTATGAAACAAGAACTAATAGCAAGTGAGAAGTATCTTGAGGATACATAAGTGAAACTCCTTGATCTACCAAGTGGATAAGCAGAATAATCAATATGTGAACTCTTAAGACTTACAAAAGTTAACAATTGAACAAAATAAAAGGGTGATGTGCCCAGCAAGATCAATGACTGGCAGTATTTGGCGGTATAAAACGAGTATTCTCTTTAATGCTGATCGGACTATGCGAAGGCAGTTGGTAGAGAAAGACACCTCAGTCTGAGCTGTGACTTACAAGTCAGTTCATCTAAGGTGAAGAGCTTAAAGTCAGCACCCCAGCAAAGGCGTCACACCGTATCAAGGAACATGGAGTCCAGAGGGTGCAGAGGCAGACCCTCTGCCACCACACAGGAGACGCCACCAAATCACTTCTCATCAAAATAAAATACAAAGTCCAGGCCAATATTTTTGGTGGCAAAGAATTTCTTAAGCCCTGCCCCACATCTACTGAATCAAACTGCATTTACCAAGATCCCAACAGGATCCATACGACTCTCAAAGGTTTGGAAAAGCACTGATCCAGTTCTATTCTTCTCCATCCCCACTTCCACAGTCTTAGTTCAGAATCTCATCCCCTCTCCTTTGCATCAGTTTAGAAGTGTCATTACTGGTCTCCACGCCTCAGCCACTTGCCATTCCACGCTGTTATCGGAAGTGATTTTTTTTACCATGACAATATGCTCCTTTCAGTTCAGTGATTAAAACAACCAATGATAACGCCTCTCTTATATTAAAACTCGTTATCATGGCAAATTACCTAACTGCAAACCAGATTCAACAGTGTCTTTAACTCCTTCCATTCCTCATATACCCGTCATATAACCATAAAACCCTTTCATCAAATATAATCAGCTCATGGAATTTCATTAACATAACTCAAGAAGTATTAAAACAAACAGAAATCAACTCCATATTGCTTAAAATTCTGGAAAATCACACTATATTTTGCATATGCAAGCTTATATCAGGCTGGAAATATTTCACTTGTGAGACCAGAGAGAGACTGTAATAAGCAGTAAGAAATAAAAAATATAGGCAACTAACGAAATGTTCATAATCCAGAAAAAGCTCTTTCGGGCTACAGCTCAGCAAGTCTGACCAATATGTTGTGCACTATTGCATCAAGTAGAGACAATGTATGTTAATGAGAAGAGGGCACACTTGAGATGGCACATCCATTGAACTGCCTCAAGGGCTCTTAAGGAGTGATGGTGGAACAGGAAGTGCCAGCCAACATCCCACCATAGAAACACAAATTTAGCAACAATACATGGACCAAAACATTTTTATTAGAAGTCCACAATACAGTTAAGAATTTGCAGTACCCCAGATGAGCACAAAATTAAGAATAGCTCACTGAAACAGGTAAGAATAGCAATTCGCTTTCCTTTTATCAGGCCCTCCCTAAAGTCAGCACACCTCAGCACAGAGAAGTATCACCTCAGGCCATTTGCCACCTTTGGAGAAGTGGAGAATGGAGCGACCGACAGTCTAGTGTCCCCATCCTGTGAGTGCCCTGCCCAAAGGGCAAGTTTCTGTCTTCTGTCCATGGAGCACTGAGAAACAAGCATATGTCAGGTGGTTAAGACAGCTAAAAACAACGGAAAGAAGTCAGGCAATTTTCTGCAGGCCAGCACAGCCCTGTAGGATTCAGAGAAGGTCCTGAAACTTCTCCCAAAGGAGGAAGGAAGAGGAGTGCGGTGCACTTCCCAAACCCCAGCCCTTCTGTGTGCTGCTCCAGGAACCAGCTCCTCTCTTATCTCACCTGGAGCACTGATGTGACAGTCATAGTTTTGTGGGAGCAGCTAAGAAAAAGAAAAAGAGCGGGCAATTTTCAGTTTAAAAGGGTCCCAGAATCTCTACTAGGACTGATTGATGAATGCCTCTTGGTTTCAAAGTCAGTTTATAAAGACTGGAAGAGATGTTTCTTCAAAGGTGCAGACATACCATAAGCTACAAAGTTACAAGAAACATGAAGAATAAGGAAAACATGACTAAATCAAATAAACAAAACATTTCTCCAGTAAATATTCCTAAAGAAATGGAGATCAGTGGAATGCTTGCTAAAAAATTCAAAATAATTGTCTTAAGGAACTTCAGTGATTTATAAGAGATACAGATAATTAAATAAAATCAGTAAAACAATGAATGACCCTAATAAGATTATCAACAAAGAGATAGAAAATATTAAAAAAAGAACAAATTTGGAAGCTTATGAATATAGTAATTGAACTGAAAGTTTCAATAGAGAGCTTCAACAACATAATCAGAAGAATGATTCAGCAGATTGTTTGAAATTACCCTGTAAGAAGTTCAAAAAGTAAAGAATGAGCAAGTGCAAAGAAAGCACATGGGACTTTGAGATATCATCAAGAAAAGCAATACATGCATTTTAGGAGAAGAAAAGAAAGTGGGCATAAAGATTATATTTAAAATAATGACTAAAAGCTCCCCAAATCTGAGGAGGAGGTAATGGGTCTCCATATTCAAGAAGCTCAAAGGTCCTAAATATTATGTATGCAAAGAAGACAAGACCACAACACATTATAATCAAATTGATAATCTCCAAAGAGAGTATTTTGAGAGAAGCCAGAGAAAAAATATGAATCACATGCAAGGGAAACTCCATATGACTATGAGTGCATTTCTTATCAGAAGCCACACGGGGAAGGAGGGAAGGAGATGCTATAGTTAAAGTGCTGAAAGAAAAAACCCTGCCAAACAAGAATACTATACATGGCAAAGCTATTCTTGAAAAGTTGAGAAATAAAGACTTTCCAAGAAAAAAAAAAAGCTAAGGTAGTTCATCATAACTAGACTTGGCTAGAAGAAATGCTAAAGGGAATTCTTAAATTTGAAAAAAAAAAAAAAGAGGCTAAATAGCCACACAGAAACATTAAAATTTAAAAGTCACCACTAAAAGTAAATATACAAATACAGACTGTAATGCAATAATAATGGTGTGTAACTAATTTTTTAATCTAGAATAAAGTGGCAAAAATATACTTTAAAACATGTTATCAGATACACAATATAAAATATATGTAAATTGTGACATCAATAACATAAAGTGTGGGAAGGAGAAACATTGTAGAATTTTTATTTGAAATTAAGTTGCTATTGGAAAGATATTTAATGCTCATGGATAGCAAAAATCAACATTGTTAAAATGGCCATACTAAACAAAGGAATCTACAGATTCAATGTAATCGCTATCAAATTACCAACGGCATTTTCACAGAAATAGAGCAAATAATCCTAAAATTTGTTTGAAACCACAAAAAAAGCCCTGAGTAGCCAAAGCAATCTTGAGAAAGAAGAATAAAGCTGGAGACATCATGCTCCCTTATTTCAAAATATACTACAAAGCTACAGTGGTCAAAACAGTATGGTAGCGGCACAAAAACAGACACCTCAATTAATGAAACAGAATAGAAAGCCCAGAAATAACTGACACTTATATGGTCAACTAACATATGATGAAGGTAGCAAGAATATACAAGGGGCAAAAGACAGTCTCTCTAATAAATGGTGCTGGGAAAACTGGACAGTGATGTAAAACGATTGACACCGGATGGTGGTCTCACACCATATACACACAAAAAAACCTCAAAATGAGTTAAAGTCCTAAATGTAAGGCTTGAAATCTTGAAACTTGTATTTAAAAACATAGGCAGTAAATTCTTCAATATCAGCATTAACAATGTTTTTG